>ML285514.1:0-43527 GCA_005239495.1 Nicotiana undulata
TCTGAGAATTTGGGGAAATAGGGTGAAGACTTACCTCTTATGATGAAGAGGATGACGACTACTTGATAAACATCCAGGCCTGAGTAGAGATGGAGGACCAATTTGGGGAAGATGAGGAATTCTCACTCTAGAACCCACTCTCACTTCTCTCTATTTTGATTAGAAACCAGTTAAAATGAAAGGGGGTAGGGGTTAAAGAAAGCTGGGGTCAGGTATAAAAGTTTAGAAAATTAAAATCCCGTGTCAAATATGCGGTCAGGAATGCGATCGCATTCTTGACATGCGGTCCGCAGAGTTGGTCGCAGAATGGCCCCCCAGATGGGCCAAAATTTGAGAACAATCTGCCCAGGTATGCGACCACTATGCGGTCCGCATACTCGTTATGCTTTCGCATAGTGCGTCGCATAACACCCCTCCCCAAAACTCAAAGGCAATAATGTGACAGTTATGCGGTCCGCAAAACCGAAATGCGGTCGCAGATTAGACCGCATAGTTGTCCTTCAGTTGGGCCGTGATCTTCCCGTGTATGCGACCACTATGTGGTTTGCATACACGTTATGCGATTGCATAGTGCGTCGCATAACACCCAATTTCTGAAAAAAATTTAATTGCTTAACTCCCGGGGTACTTTTTATTAAAATTAGGGTCGTTTTAGGAATTTCCACAGAAAAAGAAACCCGGGACTCGTTCGGCATTATTTTAAGCAAGAAATTTTACGGGTCTTTACAGATTGCCTACACGTCCAGAAAATTGAAGGTGCACGAGAAGAAATATCCAGTGCACGATCTTGAGTTAGCTGCTATTGTTCATGCTTTGAAGATTTGGCATCACTATTTATATGGGGTTCAGTGTGAGATTTTTACTAACCATCGCAGTTTGCAGTATCTGCTGAGGCAGAAGGATTTGAATTTGCGTCAGAGAAGATGGTTCGAGCTTCCTAAGGATTATGACCTCACTATTCTATATCATCCGGGGAAGGCCAATGTAGTGGCCGATGCCCTAAGTCGCCGAGCAGGGAGTTTGGGGAGTTCGGCCTATCTTTCAGCAGCAGAGCGACCCTTGGCACGTGATGTTCAGGCCCTAGCAGGGCAGCTTATGAGATTAGATTAGTCAGAGCCTCCACAGGTAGTAGCTAGCATGGCTTCCCGATCTTCTCTCTATGATAAGATTAGAGCACGCCAGTACGATGACCGACACTTGTTGGTTCTTCAGGACAGGGTTTGTCGAGGTGATGCCAAGGATGTGACTATTGGTGATGATGGGGTTATGAGGATGTAAGGCCGTATTTGTGTGCCCGACGTAAATGGTCTTCGAGAGTTGATATTGGCACAGGCCCATAGCTTGCGGTATTCCATCCATCTGGGTGCCGCGAAGATGTACCAGGACCTGAGACAGTAGTATTGGTGGAGGTGAATGAAGAGAGATATTGTGGAGTATGTAGCACGGTGCCTCAACTGCCAGCAGGTCAAGTATGAGCACCAGAGGCCAGGTGGGTTGCTTCAGGAGTTAGTCATTCCAGAGTGGAAGTGGTAGCGGATCACCATGGACTTTGTAGTTGGGCTACCACAGACCTCGAAGGGATTTGATGCCATTTGGGTTATTGTGGATCGACTGACCAAGTTTGCGCACTTCATTCCTGTCAATACTACTTATACTTCGGAGAGGTTAGCTGGTATTTACATCATGGAGATTGTCCGACTGCATGGGGTCCCAGTTTCTATTATTTCTGACAGAGGTACTCGGTTAACATCTCAGTTTTGGAGGGCTATGCAGAGAGGTATGGGTACTCAGGTAGAGATAAGCACAACATTTCATCCCCAGACCGATGGGAACTCAGAGCGGACTATTCAGATCCTAGAGGACATGTTGCGTGCTTGTGTGATTGATTTTGGTGGTTCGTGGGATCAGTTTCTGCCATTAGGGGAGTTCGCATATAATAACAGCTACCAGTCTAGTATTCAGATGTCGCGTATGAGGCTTTATATGGTAGGAGGTGTAGATCTCCAGTTGGTTGGTTTGAGCCTGGTGAGGCTAGGTTGTTAGGCCCAGATTTGGTTCAGGATGCATTGGAGAGGGTGAAGTTGATTCAGGAGCGACTTCGCACGGCTCAGTCTAGACAGAGGAGCTACGCAGACCGGAAGGTTCGGGATGTGTATTTCATGGTGGGTGATAAGGTATTGCTGAAGGTGTCACCCATGAAGGGTGTTATGAGGTTCGGGAAGAGGGGAAATCTCAGTCCCCGGTTCATTGGTCCTTTTGAGGTGCTTCAGAAGGTTGGGGAGGTGGCTTATAGACTTGTTTTTCCACCCAGCTTGTCGAGTGTTCATCCGGTGTTTCATGTGTCGATGCTCAAAAAATATGTTGGTGACCCGTCTCATGTGTTAGACTTCATCACAGTTCAGCTCGAGGGGGATATGTCATATGAGGTGGAGCCAGTAGCAATTTTGGCTCGTGAGGTTAGAAGGCTGAGATCTAAAGAGATAGCCTCGGTGAAGGTGCAGTGGAGAGGTCAGCCAGTGGAGGAGGCTACTTGGGAAACCGAGCGGGAGATGCAGAACAAATATCCTCACTTGTTTGAGACTCCAGGTATGTTTCTAGACCCGTTCGAGGACGAATGTTTGTTTAAGAGGGGGAGAATGTAACGACCCGGTCTGTCGTTACGTAGAACCTGCATTATAATTGTTGTTATGGACTTGCTATAGATTGGTTATACTGTTATTGATGTGTTAGAGCTGGTAGGCTTGAAATCAGAATGGTTGTAGTGAGAGTTTTGTCATTCAGCCTTTAAAAATAGCCTTAAAAATGAGAAAAGTCAACTAAGAGTTGACTTATTGGTAAACGACCTCGGAATGCTGATTTTATGGTTCGAATAGCTTCGTTAGGTGATTGGGACTTAGGAGTGTGTTCGGAATATTTTTGTGATGTCCGATGTAGAATTAGGCTTGAATTGGCGATTTTCGGTCAGTAGTGGAAAATAGGCTATTGAGGTCGGAATGGAATTCCGACAGTTGGAGCTGGTTCGTAATGTCATTTTGGATGTGTCTGCAAATTTTCAGGTCAATCAGAGTTGTTTTGGGTAGTTTCGGCATCATTGGTGGAATTTAGAAGTTTCAATGTTCATAGGCTTGAATTCGATGAGGTTTTGGAGTTTTGATGTTGTTTTTTATGTTTCAAAGGGTCGACTAAGTTTGAATGATCATATATGATGCGTTGGTAAGTTTGGTTGGGGTCTCGAGGGGCTCGGGCTTGATTTCGGGTGGCGAACGGGGAATCTGGAATTGGCAAAATGCAGCTTTAGCTGTTGTTCTGATGTTTTCGCACCTGCGGAAGGGGAGCCGCAGGTGCGGTCCCGCAGGAGCGGACTTGGCTCCGCAGGTGCGAGAATGGGTTGGGTTGAGGAGTTCCGCAGGTGCGAGGAAATTGTCGCACCTGCGAGGTCGCAGGTGCGGAAGAAGGATCACAAGTGCGGATTTGGGTGGTCCCAGATGAGACCGCAGGTGCGGAAGGATCATCGCACCTGCGAAGCCGCAGGTGCGAGAAATGGATCGCAGGTGCGAAATCACTGTGCAGTAAGTATAAAAACCAGCCTTCGCGAATTGTAACCATTTTTCTCAATATTTTATTCGGGTTTGAAGCTTTTGGAGGGTTTTTGAATAGGGAATTCAATAGTTCTTCGTGGAGGTAAGATTTTTGGACTCTAAACTCGTTAATACATGATTAAAGGTCGGATTAATGGTGGAAAAGTTGGGGGAAATCAGTGGAAAAGGGGTAGTTAGGGCTTGGGATTTAGAGGCTTTAGAATCGGGATTTGAGGGGTCATTTGGACTCCGATTTCGGTGTTCTTGGTATGTATAGACTCGTGGGAGGATGAGGATTCTTGTGCTGTAAATTTAATCGAATTCCGAGACGTGGGTCCGGGGGCCGGGTTTGATCAATTTCGGGAATTTTGAGTATTTTTGATAGATTTTTATTAGGATTCACCTCTTAGCATATAATAATGATGTACACTTGATTGTTGGTAGATTTGAAGCGCTCGGAAGTCGAATTTGGAGGCAAAGGTGTTGCGGAGTAGTGTTTTAGCCGGTTTTGAGGTAAGTAACGTCTTCAACCTTGGAACTGAGGGTTCGAAACCCCAAATTATCTGATAAATGATGTTAATTAAGGTGACACACTTGCTAAGTGATGGGCATGCGGGCGTTCACCGAATGTTTGTGGCCTGGCTCACCCCATGGCACTGTCTAAGGGTTGTTTCATACTGATATTGGTACTGTGAAGGTAGAGACTTCCTTGAACATATTAGAAATCATGATAAGTGTAATTGCTAAGGCTTCATGCCAATGTGTTTAGACTGAAACGGTAAATTGTTGCTGTCTCTGTCTGTAGTTATTTACTACCATGCACTCAGTCCTGTGTTAGCATACATCTTAATGCCTCAATCTCAGCATTTGTTAATTATATTGCATTATTATTGTTTGGGCTGAATTATACATATTTGAGAGCATTGTGAGCGAGACGTGAAAGTATTGACTGAGTGAGGCCTTGAGCCGGATTTTTGAGACAGTTATGAGATCGGACTGCACAGCACAACGATCCTCGAATCATACCTTCGTTGGTTTGATATAGCACTTGGGCTTATAGGAGCCCCTCCGGAGTCTTTACACCCCTAGTGAGCGCACATATATTGAGGGATGGATCTTCCCTGGACATGGATCTTGTCCGAGTGATATGTTCCGGAGATGGATCTTCTCCGTGGTGTCTTGTTACGGAGATGGATCTTCTCTGCGGGGTTGGATTGGCCTATCTTTTTCATCAGTACCGAGTGACTATGTCACTATGTTTATCCATATCCTGGAATGGATTTTCCCTGGGCCTGATGGCCAATTCGAGTACTCAGTGGACTCCCTTATGAGAGAGGATATTGTATACATAGCATTCCGGATTTTACACGAACACCTGCAATTTTACAGACATAACTCGGTGTATTTCGCTTACTTTCTACTATATTACTGTCATGTTCAAACTATATGTTGTTGTTCAAATTATCGGAGGTTTAGTCCGTCACTACCTCTCAGCCTATAGGTTGTTTTCGTTACTTATTGAGTTGGTGTACTCACGTTATACCCTGCACCTTGTGTGCAGATCCAGGTACATTGAGATCCAGCTCTGGTCAGTGAGTCGCAGCAGTTTCATCGGAGTTGACGAGGTAGCAGCTGGCGACCGTGATCTCGTCATCTCTTTCTTTTCTAACTGTCGTATGTATTTTAAGACTATGTTGGTCATTTATTTAGGATTTTGTTTATGTATTAGTAGCTCATGACTGCGTGACACCGGATCCGAGGCTGTAGTATTTAAATTTTGTTTTCCTTCCTTAAATTGTTTCCAAATTATGAATTCCACTATTAATGATTTGGATTTATTAAAATGAGCATTTTCTCCAATAACTGAACCTAGAACCGTTTTAGTTAGGTGGTTGGCCTGGTTCCACGACAGGCACCATCACGACTCAGAAATTGGGTCGTGACAAGGCAAAATTTTAAGTGTAGCTCGACTTGAGAAGTGATTATAGGCTCTCCTTGGTCCCATTTGCATTTCAAGACTTCCATAGCCTACCATTATAATATACTTAGTCAACCCCTTTGAGCCTAAGACTTTTCATTCAATAACCGCATTACAAGCATTCATCCGTTCTATAATGACCCTCTCTTCGCACCCAATCCTTCCTTAGCATTCATGATGAGCAATAGTCAAAAATATAAGTTTGGGGGAGAGACAAGGAAGTTCAAAGTGATGAAAGGTTCAAAGAACAAAAAGAATTGATGAAAAGAAAAGGGCAAAGAAAAGGATGAAAAGACAAAAGAAACATATCAAAAGAGAAGTAAAGGTTGAAAGGATTCAAGAAAACAATGTTGAAAGGCTTGGAATGATGAGAAAAGGAGAAAAATAAGCGTCAAATAGAAGAAAGAGCGACAATGTGTCTCTCTATTTCCTCCAAGGAAGAAGAAAATGACCCAAAGAATCAAGAAAACATGAGTCGAATTGTGCAAATAGAGTGTTTAAGGAAAGATGATACAATCATAGTTCATTATGTCCGACCTTGATCCAAAAAGCCTTCATTACATCCCGTTAAAGCCCTATAGGATTTCAAGTTGAGTGAGCTTACATTAGTGGTGATTTACATGGGGGGCAAGCCTATGGTACTAAGAGTCGGACTTGTGGCATTCTTTTGAGAGTGATGAACACACTTCTTGACAATCCCGATTTTGAGTGTACATTCTATAAGGTGAGATGAGCTCAGGGAGAGTAGAGGAGAAAGAGTCTAGGATCCACAGTGACCTACATGAGAGAGAGAGTCTCTTTGATGAATTGAGTCAACTCTTGAAGTTTTTGTATCACATTAGACCTATGGAACTCAGGAAGTCATTGCATAATGTTGTCAATAATGCATTTGTGTTGAGGGTAATTTTTAGTTCCAATTGAAGCTTGATGAAGTTACTTTAAAGCAACTTAAATTCTACTTTATTTTTCTTGTGGAGGTTGGAATTACCTTGTTTGCTTGAGAACAAGCAAAAGCTTAAGTTTGGGGGAGTTGATAACCAGGGATTTTAACCTACTATTTACTCTCTTTTGCTTAAGTTTTGGGTAAAAAATGCGTTAAGGTATTCTCGAAAACTAACTCAAGGTTCTTACTTGCAAGTTTTGGTCAAAATGAGGCAAAGAAGCCAAAACAAACTCATAAAGGAGCCTAACTTGCACTAGAGCTAAAAGTTACGGAAGCGCTGTCAATGCCATTTTTACGTTGCAACGTAAGTTATTCCGCTGAGGCGGATCACCAGAGGGCTGCCGCGGAAGTGACGTTCAGAGAGATGAAATTGGGCTAATTGTTGACCGATGACCGCGTTACTATAGCGCGGCCGCAAAACCATTGACGCGGCTGCGAGCATAATTGCGCTGAGAGCGGAAGTTAAGAATCATAATTGCGCTGAGAGCGGCAAAGCAAAGAATGCAGTCCGCGTCATTATTATGCGGCCGCGAAGCTGCCTGACGCTGAGGCGGTAAGAAATCCACTAGGAGCGAAATCAAAGTTCATAGAGTTTTCATCAAGCTAAAATGAGGAATGCACGCGAACATTTTACCGCAAATAAAGATTACGCGGACGCACTAGATGTTATGTTGTCCGCGAAACCTAGCCCAATCCAAGTCCAAATCGTAAGTAACGCAGTCCACGCTCTTATTGCGCGGCCGCGAAATTCCATTCGTTCAGGCACCCGTTTTTCGCTGACAGCGAAACCTCCGTAGGGGTATTTTTGTCTAGTAATTTCAACTGTGTATAAATAGATCTTTTTCATATTTTTAGGTCATCTTTTGTATTAGGGAGCTCGTGAACAACAACACTTTTCTACTTTGAGTAACTTTAGAGTAGCTTTAGCTTATAATCTTAGATTTTGTTATTACAACTAACATTTATTGCTTTTATTTCATCTCATCTTTGATTTCTACCTTAATTATGAGCAGCTAAACATATTAGTTAGGGTCGTGACCCAACCCTAGTATGAGTATTTAATGAGTCTTTAATTTTAGGGCTTATTTGTTTATGGGTTAGTGATATTTAGCTTGTTTCATGCTTTATATGTTGAATTGGTGGTTGCAAATACTGATTCATGCCTTTTGACTAGGCTCTTCTTGAGAAAGAGGGCCCAAGTCTAGGTAAAATAGGTTAACAAGGAATTGGGGTGAATTCAAGAGATTGATATTCCCAATTAAAGGGTTAAACATAGAGATAGTAATACCCGACTTGAGCCAATTTCACTTGCACTGTTTGAACACCAAATTAGGCTTGAGAAAGCCAATTCAGGAAAAGTCGCTCAAACTACCGAGAGGTATAGAGTGAGTAATTGAGTGTGAGGTTATGTCACGACCCAAATACAACAAGCTTGTCCTAAATTCTAGATCCCATTAGATACTCGCCTAGGTGTAAGTCACTTCCGTAGTGTTTTTTATCAATTGAGAAAACTCTTACAAAAATATTGTACTTAGTTTATTTTCAGCAACTAATAGTAATACAATTAGAATAGAATCAAAACTACTAATGGTTAGAAGTGTAAAAAAAAATAATGCACAAAGCTAGATTAGATAGGAACCCAATTCCCAACCAATTATAACTCTCTGTGGATATCGATCCCGAACTTTAGTATAAAAGCTACATCGACCCCTCCTCGCCACTATATAGTGGTGTAGGTTATCGATCCCGACCTTTTGGGTAAAAGCTACATCGACCCCTCCTCGCCATTATATAGTGGTGTAGGGTTGGAGTCGATTACTTTTTGGCGCCGTTGCCGGGGAGTTAAACGATTTTGGCTATTTATCTGACTAGTTGTGTGTATTGTTTTTCTTTCATTCTATTTTACTACATGATACCATCAAATCACCGAAATAAAATCTAAATTTATAAATCAATCCTCAAAACGAATGAAATTTCAAAGTAAAGCTCAAGAACACTAGAATCACATCTAAATATCGAAATCATGTCAAATAAATTTCGAATTGCAACTAATTTTGCAGATGAGTTTCAAACAATGATACACACCCATTTCAAGTTTTGACACCAAAATCCGAACCCGTTAGCTAAGAAGTCAACTTACGGTCAAACTTAGTATTTTTTCAAACTTTCAAAATGCTAGTTTTCGACAAAATGAGTCAAATCAATTTAAGGACCTCCAATTTCAATTTCGTGCATATACCTAAGTCCAAACTCACGATACAAACCTACCGAAATCGTCAAAATACCGATCCGATATTATTTTCACAAAATATTGACCGTGGTCAACTCGAGTTATTTTTAAAGCCAAAAATCATATTTTCTTCAAATTTTCACACAAAAGCTTTTCAAATAGTGACACGGACCACTTACGCAAACCAAAAAACATCAAACGAAGCTAACAGAAGTCTTAGAAAACGAAATTAAGGACTAATACTCAAAATGACCGATCATATCATCACACTTTTACAAACTTGTTTTAATGTTTTTTTTACAAGTGACATCCATTTTTATACATAAGAAATCTGATAAATAACACACAACATTTCTGAAAAGATCAATTTTTTCTATTTAAATTGTAAATGGCCATAGCAAATTATGTCCTCCAAAAATGAACCATTCAAACTTTTGATAAGAAAAACTAGCATCCTCATACTTTTGGCAAATTAGAAGCTATTATGTGGATATATTTATGAAAATTCATAAAAAGAACCTAATTTCATACCAGTCCGTGAATCATAATTTTAAATTATTATTAAGAACAATATCTCCATCCACCCAAAGTGAGGAATACAAAATGGTGATAGCCTGTGTATGCACAAGCCCAATACATAATTAAAGCAGCTAGGTTTTGGTGCTATTTGCTGATTAAAGTATAACCAATAGTGCTCTAGTGGCTTGGAATTCGATTAAATACAAACCGTGAGGTAATATAGATAATTCTATCCTATTTTTCAGTGGAATATATCAACTGCTGATTAGTTATGTTTACTTGTGCACTGTGCAAAATCGTAATAAGAAATAGTTTTAAACTCATGAATCTGTAATATCAAGGCAGTAAAGAGGACATAGCATAGTTGCTGCATATATACGAGGACTAGTGAATTTTGCCCGCACTTGGTGCAGTCTTATTAAGCCTCGTTTAATTGACATACTAATTATTTTCTAACAAAGTAAAAACGACACAAAATAAGAAATAAAAATAAAGTAAATTATACAAAAATCCATTATTGACCATGCCAAAAATTAGGATCATTTCAAATTGACTATACACACTTCACTATGATAACAAATCCAATATTATTTTCGTCATGAAATTATTCTTTTTCATCCCCATTTAAGTTACATGTGAAATAGTATATTCCTTCCCCCCTCTCCCTTTATCAATCATAAAAAATATTAGTAAATTTATACTTTATTACATGTGCATTTTGCTTATATCATATAAATTATTAAAGTATTAAACCCAATAAATTTTAGTTGTATCCGTTAATATAAATTCGTCAATTGCAATATTTTAGGAACCAATCAGACTCAACAGAGGTATTACCATCAACTCATGTGTCACGGCCAGAATTACCCTTCGGAAGGTATCGTGACGGCACCTAATCTTTATGACTAGGTAAGTCCAAATTGCGGATAAAACTTAATTAAAAATACGATAAATAAAGAAGTAAATGACAAAATCTGAACAATCATAAGGATGCCGCTCGGCATGTACAAAAAATATAACTCCCAAAGACTCAGATTGTCACAATATAGTCACAAGCTTCTACACTATTGTAGCTCTAAACAAAACTAGAAAGTAGATTGGAAAAATCTCTATAAGATAGAATAGAAGGAGACTCGGAGGATTCTGCGGACGCGGCAGAAATACCTTGCGGACTCCTGGAACAGCAGCAACTACTAGCCACGCGACTGATAACTCGTACGTGGATCTGCACATGAAAAATATGTGCAGGAAAGGGCATGAGTACACCACATTTGGTACCCAGTAAGTTCCAAGCCTAACCTAAGTCAAGTAGTGACGAGGTCAGGTTAAGGCTCTACTGGATTTCTATATAAATCAATTTAAAACATTGCGAAAGATAGTAATTTCTACAGTAAACAGTTAAAGGAAACAATCTAAAATATAACAGTAAAGAGAACCCTCGGCTCAGAATAATGTAACACAAGGTGGAATCTTCCGGGATACCGTCCCGTAGTTCCAAGTGACTATGCAGTACAGGGGGATCTCCCGGAATACGTCCGTAGTCCCAAAATAAATATGCAGTGCTGGGGGATCTCATGGAATACGGTTGTAGTCCCAATTTAAATATGCAGTATAGGGGGATCTCCCGAAATACGTCCATAATCCCAAAATAAATATGCAGTACATGGGGATCTCCCGGAATACGTTAGTGGTCGCAGATGTGGTGGCTGCCAGTGGTCGCAGATCTGAGAAAGGCCAATGTGGTGGCTGCCAGTGGTCGCAGATGCGGCCAAGTGACCGCAGGTGCAGCCCCAACCCTGTTAAGTGACTTTCCGCACCTGCGATGGATTTTCCGCAGGTGTGGTCCAAGGGTTGCAGGTGCGAAATACCTAGGATGTTTATACAAAAATCCGAGGGTTTGAAATTCATAACTCCAAAAACGATATAGAGTTCGAGTTTTGGCGATTTTTAGTGGATTTCGAAAATTAAATTCATAGGTAATGATTCCTGACCTTAATTCACTTGTATACCATTAATCTCTATCAATTTCCTCAATATAATCAATGAATTGGATGAAAAACCATGAAATTGGGATGAAACTTCCCCAAGTAAAAATCTGAGGATTTAGGGAGATTTAGACGTCGGATTTTTATGATTCTTGTTCGAGTGAGTTCGTGAGTGAATGGGTGTTCGGAATTTGTAATTTTTTATCTGTTTCCGAGACGTGGGTCCGGGGGACTTTTTGGGAAAATTTTCTAATTTCGTGTATTAGCTTCGAACTTATTAACTATTTTGGTTCCTTGAATTGATATTTACTTTATGCAACCGAATTGACTAGATTTGGGGCACCCGGAGTCGGATACTCGTGGCAAGAGCGTGATTTTGAGTTGAGTAGCGTAGTCGAGGTAAGTGGCTTGCCTAACTCTGTGTTGGGGGCTTCCCCTTAGGTTGTTTGATACTGTATTTGTTATATGGGCGCCGTGTACGTAAGGTGACGAGGGTGTACACGGGCTATTGTTGCTAAAACTCCACTTTTTCCTTTCATAACATAAACCATTCATCCCTATTTCATCGCTTCCTGTACTAACTGTGTAATGTAGTTTAGGAATGAGCATGTCTACCTGTCTTACTTGAGTTACTCCTATTTGTTATTATTTGTACCATGTTTAGGCAGTTTTATTTGTATTTGCCTATGGATTCTTCCCGAACTGTTCAAATAAATTGTATCCGGTATTCATTCCATTGCATATTTAAATTGGGACTACGGACTAGATTCCGGGAGCTTTCCCCCTGTACTGCATAGCATATTTAAATTGGGACTACGGACTAGATTGCGGGAGCTTTTCCTCTGTACTGCATAGCATATTTGCTATTGTGATATATGTTGTGCTGAGCCGAGGGCTCCCTTTTACTATTTCTTTCAGCTTACAGTTTATACTATTTTGCCTTAGCTTATTATATCTTTTGCTTAGATTTTAAATTATTTTACTATAAACATCCAGCAGAGCCTTAACCTGACCTCGTCGCCACTTGACTGGGGTTAGGCTTGGCACTTACTGGGTACCAATTGTGGAGTACTCATGCCCTTTCATGCGCATGTTTTTTCCATGTGCAGATCCAGGTTCCAGCACCCAGTATCGAGGCTATGAGTATCACTAGCAGTTGCAGGAGACTGCGAGGTATTTCTTCCGCGTCCGTAGAATCCCACGAGTCCCCTTCTACTCTAGAATATGATTAGTAGACTTATGTATTTTTCCAGTATTTGATTGTATAGAGCTACATTTAGTACAGAGATTTTGGCTGTAGTGACATTCCGGGTTTTGGGAAGTGAAGTTGTATATGCCGAGCGGCTGAGTTATATGTTTCTTCTTCTTTTCTATTTATATTATTATGTTGCTGTTATTTTTCCGCAAGTTTTAGGCTTACCTAGTCGTATAGACTAGGTGCCGTCACGAGCCCGTTCGGAGGGTAATTCGGGTCATGACAAGTTGGTATTAGAGCGTCTAGGTTCATAGGAGTCACAAGTCACAAGCTGGTTTATTAGAGTCTCGTGGATCGGTGCGGAGACGTCCGTATCTATCTCCGAGAGGCTATGTAACTGTTAAGAGCAATCATATTCTTTGGAATTACTTATCTTGCTAGTTACTGTCATCAAAATTCTTAAACTATATTATATTCTTGATTAAAGATGGTGTGTACCCGCACCGGACGTACTAATGACCAGGCACCCGAGCCCTTAGTCAAAGCCGCCAGAGGCGGGGCAGGGGTAGAGGACGAGCATGCGGTGCAGCCCGAGCACCAGTGAGAGCACCGAAAGAGGAGCCCCCAGCAGCTACCGTTTGAGGGGCACAGGAGGTCCCTACTATTACCCCAGTCCTCCAGGAGACTTTGGCTCAGTTCTTGAGTGCTTTTTATACTCTGTCTGAGGCGGGACTACTCCCGATAGCTCCAGCTACATCTCAGACTAGGGGAGGGGCCCAGACTCCCACATCCCGTACTCTTGATAAGTGGGTACATATTGGGCAGGTTCCAGAGTATATTCCTATACCCCCAGCAGTTTCAGCTCACCTTGAGGCTAGGGTAGCCGCTTCTGAGGCAGAGCAACTCCGACTTGAGAGGTACAAGAAGTACCACCCACCTGATTTCAGCGGACTAGTTTCATATGACGCTCTGGGTTTCCTTGAGGATTGTCATCACATACTCCACACTATGGGTATTGTGGAGATGAACGGGGTTTCTTTTACTACCTTCCAGGTGAGGGGAGCGACTTATCAGTGGTGGCGTGCCTTTGACCTGAGTAGTCCGGAATTGGCAGCCTCACTCACTTGGGATCAGTTCTCTGAGATGTTTTTGCTTGAGTTTGTCCCTCAGAGCCTCAGGGACGCTTGGTGTGCGTAGTTTGAGCAGTTACGACAGGGTACCATGATTGTGTTAGAGTATGCAGTCTGTTTCAACGATCTGGCTCCTCATGCACCAGCTTTGGTTGTCACTGTCAGAGAGAGGGTTCGACGCTTCATTGAGGGGCTCCATCCCAGTACTCGGACCAGTATGGCCAGAGAGCTGGAGAAAGATATCACTTACCAGCAGGCCGTGAGTATTGCTCGGAGGATTGAGAGTATGTTAGCCCGAGACAAGGAGGAGAGAGAGGCCAAGAGGTCTCGAGAGACTGGTCATTTTTCAGGAGTGCGTGCACCAGCAACACGCGATGGTAGGGGTTTTGTGAGTCGCCTTGTTCATTCAGCTCTTCCAGCAGCCAGCAGTATTCCAGCTCCTCTTAGACCTCAGGAGCCTTATTATGTGCCACCAGTATCTTATGTGCCTTATGTTCGAGGTGCCATCACCGGTCAGTCCAGTAGGCTTGTTCAGGGTCAGCATCATCTACCACGTACTCCGAGGGGTTGTTTTAAGTGTTGTGACCCTCACCACGTGATCAGAGATTTCCCCAGAGCTAGGAGGGTTGCACCACCTCAGTCTTATCAGGCCCCACATGCTCCACCGAGCCCTCCAGCTATTCTTCCATCCCCAATTGCTACCCCACCTTCTCAGGCAGTTCGAGGTGGTGGTCGGGGAGGTCGAGGTCGCCCTAGAGGGGGAGGCCAGGCCAGGTACTGTGCTCTTCCAGCCCATTTCGAGGTCGTTGCTTCAGATTCGATCATCACAGTTATTGTCCCTATTTGTCATAAGGATGCATCCGTATTATTTGATCCGGGTTCTACGTACTCATATGTATCTTCTTATTTTGCTTCACATCTGGGGATATCTCGGAACTCTTTGAGTTCCCCCGTATATGTTTCTACTCCCGTGGGAGATTCTCTTGTTGTGGACTGCGTATATCGGTCGTGTTTGATTGTTATCAGTGGTTTTGAGACCAGAGTTGATCTGTTACTACTCAGTATGGTAGATTTCGATGTTATATTGAGCATGGACTGGTTGTCGCCCCACTATGATATTCTTGATTGTCACGCCAAGACCGTGATGCTAGCTATGCCAGGTTTGCCGAGGTTAGAGTGGAGAGGTTCCTCAGAGTATACTCCCCGCAGGGTCATTTCTTTTCTTAAGGCTCAGCGGATGGTTGAGAAGGGGTGTGATGCGTATTTAGCTTATGTGAGAGATGTTACTGTCTGAGACCCATACAGCTGAGTCAATTCCAGTTGTGCGGGACTATCCTGATGTATTTCCAGTTGATCTTCCGGGTATATCGCCTGACAGAGATATTTATTTCGACATTGATTTTTATCGGTCATTCAGCCCATTTCCATTCCTCCATATCGTATAGCTCCTCCTTAGTTGAAGGAGTTGAAGGAGCAGTTGCAGGAGTTTCTTGATAAGGGTTTCATCAGGCCTAGTGTTTTACCTTGGGGTGCTCCGGTATTATTTGTGAAGAAAAATGATGGTTCGATGCGTATGTGTATTGATTACCGGCAGCTGAACAAGGTTACAGTGAAGAACAAGTACCCATTACCTCACATTGATGATTTATTTGACTAGTTATAGGGTGCTAGGGTGTTCTCCAAGAATGACATGCGTTCGGGCTATCATCAGTTGAAGATTCGGGAGTCGGACATCCCGAAGACTGCCTTCAGGAGCAGATATGGCCACTATGAGTTCCTTGTTATGTCATTTGGACTGACCAATGCCCCAGCAGCCTTTATGCACCTGATGCACAGTGTATTCCGGCCTTATCTTGATTCTTTCGTCATCGTGTTCATTGATGACATCTTGGTATATTATCGGTCCCAGGAGGACCATGAACAACATTTGAGGGTTGTGCTTCAAACTTTGAGGGAGAAGAAATTGTATGCCAAATTTTCTCTGTGTGAATTTTAGCTTGATTATATGGCATTCTTAGGCCATGTGGTGTCTTGTGATGAGATCAAGGTAGATCCAAAGAAGGTGAAGGCAGTGCAGAGTTGGCCTAGACCGTCTTCAGCTACCGAGATCCGCAGTTTCCTAGGTTTGACTAGGTACTATCGCTATTTTATGGAGGGATTTTCATCCATTGCAGCACCTATGACCAGACTGACCCAGAAGGGTGCCCCTTTATGTGGACTGAGGAGTGCAAGGAGAGCTTTCGGAAGCTCAAGACAGCCCTGACTACAACTCATATGTTAGTATTTCCTAGGGGTTCATGGTCCTATACGGTCTATAGTGATGCTTCAAGGACTGGCCTTGGGGAGGTGTTGATGCAGGACGGTATGGTGATTGCCTACACGTCCAGACAGTTGAAGGTTCATGAGAAAAACTATCTGGTTCATGATCTCGAGTTGGCAGCGATTGTTCACGCCCTGAAGATATGGCGTCATTATTTTTACGGTGTTCCCTGCGAGATCTTCATTGATCACTGGAGTTTACAACACATATTCAGACAGAAGGACCTCAATTTGTTCCATCGTAGGTGGTTGGAGTTACTCAAGGATTATGACATTACTATATTATACCACCCGGGGAAGGCCAATGTGGTGGCCGACGCCTTGAGTTGCCGAGTGGAGAGTCTGGGGCGTTTGGTATATCTTCATGTAGCTGAGAGGCCCTTACTTGGATGTTCAGTCGTTAGCCAGTCAGTTCGTGAGATTGGATCTTTCTGAGCCCTGCCGGGTATTTTCTTGTGTGGTTGCTCGATCTTCCCTTTATGACCGCATTCGGGAGCGCCAATATGATGATCCCAACCTTCTGGTTCTTCAAGATAGAGTTCGGCGGGGTGATTCCAGGATTTGACCATAGGTTATGGTGGCGTGATGAGGATGCAGGGTCGTATCTGTGTACCCAATGTAGATGGATTTCTGGAGTGGATTCTTGAGGAGGCCCATAGTTCGCGGTATTCCATCCATCCGGGTACTGCGAAGATGTACCAGCATCTAAGACAGCACAATTGGTGGCGAAGGATGAAAAAAGATATAGTGGAGATTGTAACTAAGTATCTCAACTGTCACCAAGTCAAATGTGAACATCAGAGACCGGGAGGGTTACTTCAGCAGATTGATCTTCCAGAGTGGAAGTGGGAGCAGATCACCATGGACTTTCTGGTTGGACTTCCTTGGACTTTGAGGAAGTTCGATGCTATTTAGGTGATTGTAGATCGGCTGACCAAATCAGCCCATTTCATCCCAGTGTTGACTACATATTCCTCTGAGAGGTTGGCCGAGATTTATATCAGGGAGATTGTTCGCCTCCACGGTATTCCAGTATCTATCATTTCAGACAGAGGTACACAGTTCACCTCACGGTTCTGGAGAACCGTTCAGCAGGAGTTATGCACTAGGGTGGAGTTGAGTACAACCTTTCACACTCAGACGGACGGTTAGTCCGAGTGCACGATTCAGATTCTCGAGGATATGCTATGTGCATGTGTGATGGATTTTGGGGGGTCATGCAACCGATACTTTCCACTTTCAGTGTTTGCTTATAATAACAGCTACCAGTCCAGCATTCAGATGGCTCCGTATGAGGCTTTGTATGGTAGGCGATGCAGGTCTCCAGTGGGGTGGTTGGAGTTAGGAGAGGCCCGATTGTTGGGTACAGATTTTGTCCAGGATGCCTTGAACAAGGTGAAGGTGATTCAGGAGAGACATCGCACAGCTCAATCCCGGCAGAAGAGTTATGCGGGTCGGAAGGTTCGTGACTTGGCATTTATGGTTGGTGATCGGGTTTTGCTTCGGGTATCGCCTATGAAGGGCGTCATGAGGTTTGAGAAGAAGGGTAAGCTGAGTCCGAGGTTTATTGGCCCTTTTGAGGTATTGTAGTGGGTTGGGGAGGTTGATTATGAGTTGGCTTTGCCTCCCAGCCTAGCAGGTGTTCATACAGTATTCCACGTCTCCATGCTCCGGAAGTATCATGGTGACCCGACTCATGTTTTAGATCTCAGTTCAGTCCAGTTGGACAAGGATCTATCGTATGCTGAGGAGCCTGTAGCTATATTGGATAGGCAGGTCAGGAAGCTCAGGTCGAAGAATATTGCCTCAGTAAAGGTTCAGTGGAAGGGTCATCCAGTCGAGGAGGCGACTTTGGAGACCGAGCAGGATATGCGGAGTCAGTACCCTCACCTTTTCACAGCTTCAGGTACGTTTCTATACTCGTTCGAGGACGAACGATTTTCTTAAGAAGGGGAGAATGTAACGACTCGGTCGGTCGTTTTGAGAGTTAGCGCCCCGAACCCTTAATAACTGTTTCTCCCATGTCTATTGCTGCTTTTGGGACTTGTCAGAACGCTGAGTAGTGAAATTCAGAGGGATTTTGGACATATAGTCCATAAATGTGAAATTCAGCTTTAGAATTCGGTTCGTAGTTAGAACTGTGTGAAGACGAATCCGGAATGGAATCCCATTGACTGTGTTAGCTCCGTTGGGTGATTTAGGGGTTAGGAGCGTGTTCAGAATGTGTTTTCGAGGTCCGTGGTAGATTTAGGCTTGAATTGGTGAAAGTTAGAATTTCGGCGATTTTGGCCGATAGGTGAAATTTTGGTATTGGGCTCGGAATAGAATTCCGGAAGTGACAGCAGGTCCGTAGTATCATTTATGACATGTGTGTAAATTTTGAGGTCATTGGGATGAGTTTTGACGTGTTTCGGCATCAGATGTGAATTTTGGAAATTTCATAAGTTCTTAGGCTTGAATCTATGCATAATTGATGATTTTGATGTTATGATATGTGTTTTGAATGCTCGACTAAGTTTGAATGAAGTATTAGGACTGGTTGGTAAGTTTGGTTGAGGTCCCGGAGGTCTCGGGGTTGTTTCGGATGCTCAACGGGTGATTTTTGGACTTAGAGAACAGCTGAACCATTGCTGGTTCTGGTATTTCGCACCTGCGGCCTGCGGACGGGGAACCGCAGGTGCGGAGTTGGGCTCACAGATGCGGATTTTGGGTGGGGGCTACCAGTGGTCGCATGTGTGGTCTTGGTTCCGCAGTTGCGGGACTGCAGATGCGGCCAAGTGACCGCAGGTGCAGTGCAAGGGTCGCATGTGCGGAATCCCTTGGCGGTATATACAAAAATCCGAGGGTTTGAAATTAATAGCTCCAAAAATGATTCAGAGCTCGGGTTTTGGCGATTTTCAGTGGGTTTCGAAGAGGAGATTCATATGTAACATTTCCTTACCTTAATTCACTTGTATACCATTAATATCTATCAATTTCCTCAATATAATCAATGAATTGGATGAAAAACCATGAAATTGGGATGAAACTTCCCCAAGTAGAAATCTGAGGATTTAGGGAGATTTAGACGTCGGATTTTGATGATTCTTGTTCGAGTGAGTTCGTGAGTGAATGGGTGTTCGAAATGTGTAATTTTTATATGTTTCCAGGATGTGGGCCCGGGGGACTTTTTGGGCAAATTTTCTAATTTCGCGTACTAGCGTCGAACTTATTAGCTATTTTGGTTCCTTGAATTGATATTTAATTAATGCAACCGAATTGACTAGATTTGGGCCACCCGGAGTCGGATACTCGTGGCAAGAGCGTGATTTTGAGTTGAGTAGCGCAGTCGAGGTAAGTGGCTTGCCTAACTCTTTGTTGGGGACTTCCCCTTAGTTTTTTTGATACTATTTTTGTTATATGGGCGCCGTGTACGTGAGGTGACGAGGGCGTACACGAGCTATTGTTGCTAAAACTCCACTTCTTTCTTTCATAACATAAATCATTCATCCCTATTTCATCGCTTCTTGTACTAATTGTGTAATGTAGTTTAGGAATGAGCATGTCTACCTGTCTTACTTGATTTACTCCTATTTGTTATTATTTGTACCATATTTAGGTAGTTTTATCTATATTTGCCTATGGATTCTTCCTTAACTTTTCAAATAAATTTTATCCGGTATTCATTGCATTGCATATTTAAATTGGGACTACGGACTAGATTCCAGGAGCTTTTCCCCTGTACTGCATAGCATATTTAAATTGGGACTACAGACTAGATTGCGGGATCTTCCCCTCCCCCCCCCCCCCCCCCCNTGTAATCATTACATTGCACATTTGAATTGGGACTACGGACTAGATTCCAGGAGCTTTCCCCCGGTACTGCATAGCATATTTAAATTGGGACTACGGACGGATTCCGGGAGCTTTCCCTCTGTACTGCATTGCATATTTTCTATTGTGATATATGTTGTGCTGAGCCGAGGGCTCCCTTTTACTATTTCTTTCAACTTACCATTTCTACTGTTTTGCCTTAGCTTATTATATCTTTTGCTTAGATTTTAAACTGTTTTACTTTAAACATCCAGTAGAGCTTTAACCTGACCTCGTCACTACTTGACTGAGGTTAGGTTTGGCACTTACTGGGTACCAATTGTGTAGTACTCATGCCCTTTCCTGCGCATGTTTTTTCCATGTGCAGATCCAAGTTCCGGCACCTAGTATCGAGGCTAGGAGTATCACTAGCAGCTGCCAGGAGACCGCGAGGTAATTCTGCCGCGTCCGCAGAATCCCACGAGTCCCCTTCTACTCTAGTATAGGATTAGTTGACTTATGTGTTTTTCAAGTATTTCATTGTATAGAGCTACATTTAGTACAGAGCTTGTGACTGTAGTGATATTCCGGGTTTTGGGAAGTGAAGTTGTATATGCTGAGCGGCTGAGTTATATGTTTATTCTTCTTTTCTATTTAGATTATTATGTTGCTGTTATTTTTCCGCAAGTTTTAGGCTTACCTAGTCGTATAGACTAGGTACCGTCACGAGCCCGTTCGGAGGGTAATTTTGGTCGTGACAGAGGCCCTCGAGACCTCGACCTAAACTACCAACCAATCATATAACCTCATTCGAACTTAATCGAGCCTTCAAACCACATCACATAACACCAATAACAAGGATTAAACATGAATTCAAGCCTAAGAACTTGGCATTTTCCCAAAATCCACAAATGATGTCGAAACACTTCAAAACTAGTCCGAATGACCTCAAATTTGACACACATGTTACAAATGACACTAAGGACCTACAACCACTTCCAGAATCTCATTGCGAGCCTGATATCAAAATCTCACCTATCGGCCGAAATCGCCGAAATACTAACTTTCGCCAATTCAAGCCTAAATCTACTACTAACCTCGAAAACACATTCCGGATGCGCTCCTAACCCCAAAATACTCAACAGAGCTAACATAGTCGATGGAATTCCATTCTGGATCCGTCTTCACACAATTCCAATTACGGTCCGATTTTTAAACTTTAATTCATAATTAGGGACTATGTGTCACAAACTTCTCCGAATTCCATAACTAATCACTCCGGCAAGTCTCAGAAGCAGAAACAAACGTGGGGAAAGCACTTATTAGGGGTTCGGGGTTCAAACTCTCAAAATGACCGACCAGGTCGTTACATTCTCCCCCTCTTAAGAAAAGCGTTCATCCTCGAACGAGTATGAAGACATACCTGAAGCTGTGAAAAGATGAGAGTACCTGCTGCACATATCCTGCTCGATCTCCTAAGTCACCTCCTAAGTACCTGCTGCAATATTCTTTGACCTGAGCTTTTTGACCTGCCTATCCAAAATGGCTACTGGCTCCTCAACATAAGATAGATCCTTGTCCAATTGGACTGAACTTAAATCCAATACATGAGCTAGATCACCGTGATACTTTCAGAAAATAGAGACGTGGAATACCGGATGAACTCCTGCTAGGCTGGGAGGCAAGGCAAGCTCATAAGCAACCTCCTCAACGCGTCGCAATATCTTAAAAGGGCCAATGAACCTCAAACTCAGCTTACCCTTCTTCCCGAACCTCATGAAGCCCTTCATAGGCGACACCCAAAGCAAAACCCGATCACCAGTCATAAATACCAAATCACGAACCTTCCGGTCTGCATAACTCTTTTGCCTGGACTGAGCTCTGTGAAGCCTCTCCTAAATCACCTTCATATTTTCCAAGGCATCCTTGAAAAAATTTGTACCCAACAATCGGGCCTCGCCTGGCTCAAACCATCCTACTGGGACCGGCATCGCCTACCGCACAAGGCCTCATACGGTGCCATCTGAATGCTAGAATGGTAACTGTTATTATAAGAAAACTCTGCAAGTGGCAAGTATTGGTCCCATGACCCTCCAAACTCAATCACACAGGCACAGAGCATATCCTCAAGAATCTGAATCGTGCGCTCGGATTTCCCGTCCTTCTGAGGGTGAAAGGTTGTACTTAACTCAACCCTGGTACCCAAATCCTTCTGAACGACTCTCTAGAACCGTGATGTGAACTATGTACCTCTGTCTGAAATTATAGATACTGGAATACCATAAAGGCAGACAATCTCCCTGATATAAATATCTACCAACCTCTCTGAGGAGTATGTAGTCAACACTGGAATGAAATGGGCTGACTTGGTCAGTCGATCCACGATCACCCAAATAGCATCGAACTTTCTCAAAATCCGAGGAAGTCCAACCACAAAGTCCATGGTCCGCTCCCACTTCCTCTCTAGGAGCTCAATCTGCCGAAGCAACCCTCCTGGTCTCTGATGCTCATATTTAACTTGTTGACAGTTGAGACACTTGGCTACAAATCCCACTATATCCTTTTTCATCCTTCTCCACCAATAGTGTTGTCTTAGGTCCTGGTACATCTTTGCGGAACCCGGATGAATGGAGTACCGCGAGCTATGGGCCTCCTCAAGAATAAGCTCCCGAAGCCTATCCACATTGCGCACACAAATCCGACCTTGCATAATCATTATGCCATCGTCACCTATAGTCACATCCCTGGCATCACCTCTCCGGACCATATCCTGAAGAACCATAAGGTGGGGATCATCATACTGACGCTCTCTAATGCGGTGATAAAGAAAAGACCAAGCAACCATACAAGCTAATACCCGGCAAGGCTCTGAAAGATCAAATATCACGAACTGACTGGCTAAGGCCTGAACATCCAAGGCTAAGGGCCTCTCAGCGGCCGGAAGATATGCCAAACTCTCCAAACTCTCCTCCTGATGACTCAAAGCGTTAGCCACCACATTGGCCTTCCCCGGGTGGTATAATATAGTGATTTCGTAGTCCTTGAGTAGCTCCAACCACCTCCGCTAACGCTAATTAAGGTCCTTCAGTCTGAATAAGTGTTGTAATCTCATAGGGAACACCGTACAAATAATGATGCCAGATCTTCAGGGCGTGAACAATAGCTGCCAAATCGAGATCAGGAACCAGATAATTCTTCTCATGCACCTTCAACTGTTTGGACGCGTAGGCAGTACCCTACCGTCCTGCATCAATACTACTCCAAGGCCAATCCTCGAGGCATCACAATAGACTGTATAGGACCCTGAACCCGTGGGAAATACCAACACAAGAGTTGTAGTCAAGGTTGTCTTGAGCTTCTGAAAGCTCTCCTCACACTCCTCAGTCCACCTGAACGGAGCACCTTTCTAGGTCAGTCTGGTCATAGGTGTTGCAAAAGATGAAAATCCCTCTACGAAGCGGCGATAGTACCCTGCCAAACCAAGGAAACTGCGGATCTCAGTAGCTGATGACGGTCTAGGCCAACTCTGCACCATGTTCACCTTCTTCGGATCTACCTCGATCCCATCACACGACACCACGTGGCCTAAGAATGCCACTGAATCAAGCTAGAATTCACACTTAGAAAATTTTGCATCAATTTCTTCTCCCTCAAAGTCTGAAGCACGATCCTCAGGTGTTGCTCATGATCTTCCCGAGATTGGGAATATACCAGAATGTCGTCAATGAACACAATGACGAAGGAATCAAGATAAGGCCGGAACACACTGTGCATCAAATTCATAAAGGCTGCTGAGGCATTGGTCAGCCCAAAAGACATGACAAGAAACTCATAATGACCATATCTGGTCCTGAAGGCAGTCTTTGGGATGTCCGACTCTCGAATCCTCAACTGATAATAGCCATAACGTAAGTCAATCTCGGAAAATACCCCGGCACCATGTAACTGGTCAAATAAATCATCAATGTGAGGCAAAGGATACATGTTCTTCACTGTAACCTTGTTTAGCTGTTGATAATTACTACACATACGCATAGAACCATCTTTTTTCTTCACAAATAATACTGGAGCACCCCAAGGTGATAACCATGAAGTTGGTAAGCCTAAATTGCGGATAAAACATAATTAAAAATGCGATAAATAAAGAAGTAAAGGATAAAATCTGAACAATCATAACGATGCCGCTCGACATGTACAAAAAATATAACTCCCAAAGACCCGGATTGTCACAATATAGTCACAAACTTCTACACTACTATAGCTCTAAACAAAACCGGAAAGTACATAGGAAAAATCTCTATAAGATATAATAGAAGGAGACTCGAAGGAGACTCAAACCTCATCTTTAGGTATTTTAATTCCGCCCAGATGTGCCTTAATCGCGATCGCGGAAGCCTAATCGCGATCGCGAAGAACAGATCACGCGCCTCAGGGGTTTACACTATGCGAACGCCGGAACCCCTACTCGAATGTGATTCACTAATTCCTCCAACCCTACGCGATCGCGACCGCGAAGGGCATAGCTCGACCCACTTTCGTCTCACTTCCTCCTCGCAAACGCGTCCTAGCCCACACGAACGCGAGGACCAACCTGCCTACACTACGTGATCGCGAAGCATTAACCTGATTGGCCTCCAACTTGATCTACGCGATCGCGAAGCATTAACCTGACTGGCCTCCAACTTGATCTACGCGATCGCGGACTCCTTCACGCGATCGCGAAGAAGAAAATCTGGTTGCACTCACACCAAACACCGATCACCCCAAGTCCAAAAATGACCCGTTGAGCATCCGAAACACACCCGAGGCCCCCGGGACCTCGATCAAAACTACCAACCAATCCTATAACCTCATTCGAACTTCGTCAAGCCTTCAACCCACATAACATAACACTAAAAACAAGGATAAAACATGAATTCAAGCCTAAGAACTTTGTTTTTTTCCAAAATCCACAAACGATGCCGAAACACGTCAAAACTAGTCCGAATGATCTCAAATTTGACACACAAGTCACAAATGACACTACGGACCTACAACCACTTCTGGAATCCCATTCCGAGCCCGATATCAAAATTTCACCTATCGGTCGAAATCGGAAATTCTAACTTTCGCCAATTCAAGCCTAAATCTACTACAGACCTCGAAATACATTTCGGTAGCGCTCCCAACCCAAAAATCACTCAACGGGGCTAACAGAGTCGATAGAATTCCATTCCGGATCCTTTTCCACACAGTTCCGACTACAGTCCGATTTCTAAGACTTAAACTCATAATTAGGGACTATGTATCCCAAAACTCTCCGAATTCCACAACTAATCACTCCGGCAAGTCCCAAAAGCAGAAAAAAAATGTGGAGAAAGCAGTTATTAGGGATTCAGGTCTCAAACTCTCAAAACGACCGACCGGGTCGTTACATCATGTTATTCAAAAGAAACTCATAAATTTATTTGGAGAACCAAATAAATAATATGAAAGTACTCACAAATTTGAAGTAAAGTTAATACACATAAAAAAGATTGTGAATAAATAACTCTCCCTAACTATTATATACAAAGATTTCATAGTCAACAACTAAAACTCATGGACGAAGGTGCCAGGTTTCCCACGAGCATTCATAATCATATCTTGAAAACTTTACTTTTAATAATTTTATTTAGCCGCAGTTGTCATCAATCAAAATATAATGGTAGAACCCGATAAGACAAATATCCTCCTTTTAAAGAATTAAGCATATAATGGACATCAATTAAATCATACTAGTCAAATTTCCCGACTTTTGAAGAAATCGTTGATAATTCACACCATATAGTTAGTTTAACGGAATCAATTGATTTTTGTATTGGATTAAAAATAGAGAGAAATCGTGATTCCGGCCCTAAAGCTAGCTTTTACTCCTCCTCCTTCTCCTTTAGGGTAGGGTCCTTTTTGGTCCTTTTTTACATAACACTCTGGGGCATCCAAGAGGACTGACGCGCAGTCGTTAAGAAAATATTGAATTTAAAAATAATTCTTTGTAAGTATAGCTGAGATAGAAGAACTAAAGTTCAACAAAAAGATAAAACATAAAATTTGAAATTGAGAGCTAAGTTTATCATCTAACATCATGAAAATTCTGGTACCATCGTCAACTGAGGAAGGCACTGAGATATCATGTATAATCACAGATGATATCTTAGTACTTTTTATAGGTCTGTAACATGATATAATCTCTGAACTTATTTCTAATATAAGTGACCAATTGGAGGTTATGCATTTTCGGAGCAATATAAATAATTAATTCCCCACTTTGCCAATAAAATTAATGATTACTGTAAATAGAAATCATCAAAATTGCATATTCTGTTGGAGTGATAAATAAATAACGATGTGCATTCACTCATAAAAAAATAAAATAAACAGATCTGCTTAGACTATGTGATGCTTACAAGCTTTTCACTCTATAATTTTTCACCGTAGTACTATTGAGTTTGCTTCAAATGGTAATACAAGTATGAGTATTTTTTGGACAAAATCTACAAGACCTTCATTCCTTGTCACACTATATGAAAGTCTTTCATAATATTCTGCAACCTTTTTTGTAGGACTCCTCCTCATTTGCCGTTTGCAACAATTTGTTGTCGCTCTAGAGTGTTATGTAACCCTATACAAACATCATACATGTATTATTACAAAGCTACATTATCAGACACCCACCCAAGACTGCAATAAATATGCTCTATGTCCGTCTTCCAATTAGTAACCACAGTGCCAAAAGATCTTTCTTTTACTCAATATATTTGTCAAGATTAATAAGGGAGGGAAAAGGAAACATGAAAGAGTTCTCATCATATCCAATTAAAGAAAGACTCTATCAAAATATTAAATATGTATAGAATCAAATATATGCACATCAAATGCAAGGTTGAAATAGTTTTCCTGCATTCTAGTCGATCAGATGCTTTTGGTGCAGGCATACTGGAAGCAAGTTTCTATATAACATGTCTTGTGTGTCTCATGTGTCTCGTTGTTGATAACTCCAAGTATTATTTGAAGTATCTCTCTTCGAATCTTGGCTTAATAAAATTGATCATCCAATTTGACTCCGTTAAAAGAAACTAGAAGGGAAAAAACATCATCCACCAAGCATAATTTTATTAACATTCTGCTTTTTCATATATGCTTCTCTCCTTTAGCAATTGCTCCTTTTCGAATGTTTATCTACATATAAATATGGTATTACGCCAGTCGACATATATTAGATTTGGTACAAAACTATGTAGTCTCAAATTGTAAAGATTTACCTTTTGACTCAGATAAAAATTAATCAAAAAGTATTGGTGTTTGAATTAAGTTCTATATATTTGATCCACTACCCATAAAAGATAGTATAAATTTCTCCTACTTTTATTACTTTCAAAACAATGGAAAGCAGATGTAGATGGACAATCAGCCACACTTCCATCTTCTTTTCCCTTTTTGTTTCATCTCTGTTTTTCTTAGTTATCTATTTTTATGTTTTCCTTTTTATTTTTTTCACTATTCAGTACATCATTTTTTCAACAAAATGATCAGTAAAAACAAAAACAAGAATATAAATATTATAAAATAATAAAAGAAGAAGAACAATATTGCAGAGAAAGGGAGAGTGAGAGTTCTTATTGAATTTTGGGATCATTTACAATGGGGTAAGACCCCTCTATTTATAGGAAAAGAGTAACTTAGCTACCAAGTAAAATCCCTAAAATCTCTCTAAAATATAGACATTCACCATAAATAAAATACTATTTATAACACTCCCCCTTGAACGTCTATTCAACAGATAATGTGTCTCGTTAAAACTTTAACTAAAATAAAACACAATGGAAAAAAAATTCTAGTAAAGGAAAAAGAGTACACATGTTTAATAATACGCCTTTTGGTTGCCTCGTTACAAACCTTGCAAGAAAAACCCAGTGGGACAAAACCTTGAAAGGGAAAAAGAGTACATCGCGTATTAACTCCCCCTGATGAGAGCATCAATTAAAATCCTTGAGCCTTCGCATCCCAATCTTGTGCACTAGCTTCTTGAAGGTTGACGTCGACAGAGATTTGGTGAATAAATCATCCATATTAACTCCAATGAATATATTGCACCTTGAAAATTCTCGCTATCACATTATCATGCTTATAATTATAGCAAGATAGAAATGTGCACAAATTGTACTTAGGTGTAACAACCCGGTTAGTCGTTCCGAGAGTTTAGCCCCGTTTTTCCCCATTTCTGCTTCATTATTTGTTGTTCAACTCTATTATGTTGTGTCGGGTCGGTTGGCTCGGGTTCAAAGTGATTTTTGGAGAGAAATGAGACACTTAGTCTCTTAAGTTGGTTAATTAGTTGGAAAAGTCAACCGAAAGTTGACTTATAGGTAAATGATCTCGTAATTGGATTTTTATGGTTCAGATAGCTTCGTTGGGTGATTGGGGACTTAGGAGCGTGTTCATAATGTTATTCGGAGGTCCGTGGTAGAATTAGGCTTGAATTGGCGAAACTGGATTTTTTAGCAATTTTCGGTCGGCAGTGGAATGGAATTCTGGAAATTGGAATAGGTTTGTAGTGTCGTTTGTGATGTGTGTGAAAAACTTCAGGTCATTCGGACGTGGTTTAGTTGGTTTCGTTGGCGAATTTCCGAAGTTTAGAAATCCTTAGGCTTGAATTTCGGGTTAATTTTGTGTTTTGATGTTGTTTTGGGTGTTCTGAGGGTTTGAATAAGTTCACGTGATGTTAAACGAGGTGTTGGTATATTTTGTTGAGGCCTCTAGGGGTTCGGGATTGATATCAGATGGCTAACGGAAGTTCGGGGTTGGAAAAGTGTAGTAGAATGATTGCTGGTGCAATTATTCTGGTGTGGCCGCACCTACAATTGGGGAGCCGCAGATGCGATGAGCGCAGGTGCAGAGGACATGCCGCATATGCAGAAAATGGAGACATGGACAGCTTCCGCAGATGCGAAGGGATGATCGCACCTGCGATCCCGTAGGTGCGAGTGCTGAGCCGCATATGTGAAAATTGGAACTTAAGTAGGATGCGCAGGCGCGCACCTGGGACTGCAAGTGGGAGTGCGCAGGTGCGAGGAAAGTGTACGTAGGTGCGGAATCCCAAGGGCAGAAGGTATAAATTCTAGCCTTCGCGAATTTGGGTAATATTTCCACCATTTTTGTTCGGACTTGGAACTTTATGAGGGATTTTGAAGAGGGATTCAAGAGGAATCACTTTGAGGTAATGTTTTTGAATACAATAATCGATTTTATGGTGATTTTTAACTGATTAAGTATGACATTTGTTGGATTTAAGGGTTAAAAATTGGGGGATTAGGGCTTGAAACTTGAGACTAAGAATTTGGTGATTGAGGGGTCAAATAAAGTTAGTTTTTGATGAATTTGGTATGTATGGACTCGTGAGAGGATAAGGATTCTGATTTTGTGATTTTCTCGGATTTCGAGACGTGGGCTCGGGGGCCGGGTTTGGAAAATTTCGGGATTTTAGATGTAATTTGATTATTTTTGCGTGGGTTTTGTTCCTTTAGCGTATATTGATGATATGAATCTGATTTTGAATATATTCGGGGCGATTTGAGGCCGAGTCGAGCGACAAAGGCATCGCAGAGTAGATTTTCATCAAGTTTAAGGCAAGTAACGATTGTAAATCTAGACCTAAGGGTATTTTGATAAATGAGATGACGCACATACTAGGTAGTGGGCGTGTGGGCGTGCACCGGTAGGGATTGTGACTTGGTTCGTCCCGTGGCAACTGTAGAGTTGCGTATTTGATAAACTTTATATGATATCTATGTGTTTTAGAAATGATTCTGTTAACTTGAGCTAAATGCCATGTTTGGGGCCTTATGTTGTACTGTTTGGACCTTCAGGGGTATTTTACTACTGTCCTCACACTGGTTTTGATAAAAAATACGTTCTCGGTCATGCTTTATACCTAGTTACCGTTTAATCTTGTTCATCACTCTATTTTAAATATATGAAAGATATTTTTTCGTTGAGTCCCCTGAGTTGTACTGAAATGCTCGAGTGGTTTGTGAGGATAGTTATGGATCGGTTTGCACGCCGCAACATTACATATATATATATATATATATATATATATATATATATATATATATATATATATATATATATATATATATATATATGGGTTGCACGCCACAGCGATATGCTGAATCGGGCTGCACGCCACAACGATATTGGATCGGGCTGCACGCTGCAGTGATATAACGCTTGGGCTGTAGAAGCCCCTCCAGAGTCTGCACACCCCCAACGAGCGCAGTCGGCTATATATGAATCGGGTTGCACGCCGCAACGGTTATTATATGGTACCTATTGAGCGTGAGTGTTGATTGGTGATAGTTGAGTCATGAGTGACTGAGAGGTTTGCCTGAGGGTCTATATATAAGTGATACTTTGCCTGAGGGGTTTGTTTTATGAAATTACTGTTTTCACTCTTCTTTTTACACTGAGCCTCTATTGGAAATGTTGAACAAATGTTTTAAATAATTTTCATTGAAACATGAGTTTTTACGAGATGTTCGGAATTTAATTATTTATTTGAGCTAGTTATTTCCACTGTTGTATTATGTTATGAAATTTATATGATTTTAAATTCTCGTCACTGCACTCAGTCTTTAGTTATAATTATTACTTATTGAGTTGGCGTACTCACGTTACTGCATGCACCTTGTGTGCAGATTCAGGGCCAGGACATCAGGGTTGATCTACTCCTTTCAATGTATTTTGTAGATTCGTGAGGTAGCTGCACGGCGTCCGCATCCTTGCCTATTTCCTTCCTATCTTTTAGCATTTGTTTTTCTCAGACTCATCTTGTATTTAGTAGATAGTGTCAGATTTGTATTTTTAGTTGCTCATGACTAGTGACTCCGGGTTTTGGGCAGTGTTTAATGTTTTACGTACTTTCGCTTGTTTTGAAATGCTTACACGAAAGATTTATGATAATATTTGATTAGTAAATGAAATAATGAATAGTCCTTTTATGATATAAGTAATGGTTTGTCTAGCCTAGTACTGCGATAGGCGCCATCACGACCAGGGTAGTTTGGGGTCGTGATATTAGGATATAGAACTTCATGACCAAGAATTTTATATGCTTTAAGCGATTTAAATTCTTCATGGATTTTCATATAAGTTAAATCATATAAGCCATATGAATGGACTTTAGATTCATATCAAGTTTTACGTCATGATAGACATATAAGATAGATCAAGGCGATTGCACACACCATTGACTTTATACTTTCAAGTGTTTGAACTGCAAGTCCAGAACTATATGTCTTTCATATGAAACCAATTCTATTCAAATTTTGTCTCTTCCATTTGGCCTACTTTTGTGTCTATATTCGACAGACTTAAGATCCTCATCTTTAACTAAGCGCTATCATAGATGTCGACGACGAACATTTTATATCAGTTCTAATATTTTTTTCATAAAGACATAACATAGAGATCTCTTCATTCATATTTTCAGGTACCTGAACCTCTCCTGAGATTTTACGAAGTGTTATGTCATGTGATCTTCTAGATCACTTGCATCCTTATTATGATCATTTTGATCATTTGCTCATCTTTTTTTATCAAGAATTCTATTTGAAACTGGTTTGTCTATACGCGTACTATAGAATTTGTCATTCTAGGACTTATTCTAATAGGAGTATTTGCAGTGAGAATATAGTTACTTTCTTTGGGCCAGCAAATGCGTCTAGCATGCTTCACAATATATTGTAGATGAATTACGAACTTCCAGTTCATATTATATTATTCGAGGATTTATATATATAATTGATAATTCATTGCACATAACGTTTTCTCAAATGTTTATCTTGTCTCACCCTCATGTTAGAAAAACTAACTTGCTTCCTCAACTTTGGGAACCCATCTTTGTGCGTTATGGTGTTAATCAAAATATACACCGCACATCAATAATAATAAGATGAAATTATTTGGTTCCTGACCCTGCACCACTTGTGAGGGGTGAATGTAATATACTTTTGTATATAACGTATATCAAACTGTATAGATAACTTTGTTCTCATAAGAAATAGTTTAGCTATTAAGTGGATGCAGTCAATAAATTATTTTTCTATACCAGTTGTGATGTAACCAACTTATCAAGATGAACTGTCTTGAATAAGAAATCTGAAAATTATGCTCTAAATTAAATTATTGAGCAAGTTACCTCACAAGTACCAGATTGTAGGTATGTTATAATCGCACATGCAACCATCTCGTAGATGCATCGTATATCATATACATGGAAGGTAAATGGGTCCATATTCAACTTTGATTCAATCCCAATTTTAGTTGCTATAATTATTGCAAGAATAAGCAAAATAGGAGAATTCGTAAAGAAAGCTTTCTTGTTCTTTAATATTTATCCATGTGAATTCTCTCTTTTTTTGCACATCATACTTAAATTAATATGGCTAAACCAGCCAACTGGATAAATTATCAATATTGATAAACTTTAGGATTACACCATGATGTGTGCAATTATGAATAAACTCCAAGTTTATTACGATATGGGTTTTTATATCAATAAGCTTCTACTTTATTGTGGCATTCTTTTGTTTGTGTAGTACAAATTAAAGAATAAAACGGGCGGCTTTTCACATACATATTACCCCGCTACAAGTTGTAGTAATAGAAGATATTAAATCTTTATTTTATTTATAGTCTCAATATAACCAACTGTTTTCGCAAATACTTTAGAAACTCAATAAGTTTCTTTGAGACTTACTACTGTCGCGCCCCCTTTTTTCCCCAGGCACTCCTTTCGGGGCCCGGTTTGAAAGGGTTTATGACATTGGTTGAGACAACTCGTTTCTTTTGGGAAAGAGGTATGCATGTTTTGAAGAGTCGCCACCTAACGATTTTGAGGTGCGTTAGGGCACCTATCAGGGGGGTTCATTAAAAACTGTGTTTGATAACCAGAGACAGAGTAAGGGCTTGAAATTATCCTAAGGGGAAGGTGTTAGGCACCCCTTAGGATCCACAAGTATGGTTCCCGGCCAAATATCTTTTGTGAATTTCTGTACAATTAGCAAATAAACAAATATGGCTCAAATAATAGGGGATTTAGGTCTAAGTACACATAGGTTTGGAAACAGTTAATGAAAAAGCTAGATTCTGAAAATAATTATAATCTAAGCAGGTTTATGGGAGTAAAGGGATATCCTAGGTTTGTTTGTAATATGGATCACATCAATGCAATACCCGGTATGACACTCCTCAAAGAGGGGCTACACGTGGTATTAGCGCACCGATCATCATATCCATATCTACACTTTCCCACCCCGTGAAGGTAATTAAAGCGAGTGTTGGTTTCGACCTCTATTGCATGCTATTACCCGTTCCTTCCTATTAGTCCCGGGGGAATTTAGGACTTCTATCCTATAAGGGGGTTCTAGGCAGACCCTCAGGTTTTAAAGGTAAAAATACTAAGGCGACATATAATAAAACAGATAGGACTTCAATTAAAGGGGAGCATGGAACACAAATAGAAGGCTCAGGTACACCTCCACAAATAGTACACATAAACAACATGGCTCATACACAAGTAAGGTTCAAATTCAGATCCTAGACATGGTATCTAAGTGATAACCACTAAATCAAATTTATAACTCAGAGAGGAAGTCCTAATCAGTTGTGTCTACTAGTTTGAAACATGTTGATAGTTAAAAAATAGTCACAAGAGACAGTTCCAATTTTTATTATTTAAGTTGATTACCTAAGGCTTGCCTAGGCGTGGGTTAATATACAACAGTTGTTCAGAATTGTTAACAGTTTCAGGTTTTTATACCTAAGAACATGTGATTCTGAGTGTCGCAGAACATACATGAATTTATTACTAGTTTTTGGAGTAGGGTGACTATTTCATACTTAGTAACTGGACTAGCGTAATTAGACGATTGTGATCCTAGAACATGATTTCTAATGCAAGAATATGCAGAATGACTTACAAGCAGGATTTCCAAATGCATGCCAAGTTATGCGCAATTTCAGAATGGGCAGAAGTACATTTTTTGTTTTAATATTGTTTACCTAAAGCAAGATTTCTAAGTCTGCAGTGGTTGTGGCATGATGTTTTGCATGAATAACAACTGATGTTAACACATTTTTGTATCATGATTTATGACTGTTTTCAGGACATACAGAATCACATAACGACCGTTTATGTTAATGTTTACCTTAGATGCAGGATTTCTAAGCGATTATGAGATGCTGAAAATAGTACATGTATGGATCCTATGTAGCATGATATATAATGCATGGCATGCGTGGCATATGTTGTACCTAAACATGGCTGCTATTGTGCATAGAGAAAATAAACCTAGGTAGCATGGTTTCTACCCTTGATTACACTACAACATGCATATCCCCTTCCCATTTTCACTATCCATCCCAGAGTTGTTTTACAGATAATTATTACAGACCAATGGGTATGAATTACATAATAGAAATAAGGAAAATAAGAATTTAACTATAGGGATCCTACAATATAGGCCCAAGTCTCCATGTCCTCAATGCCAGGTATTATTTCACATCCTTTCTCACAATCCGGGTGTGTCAGATTTCCCTAAGGACCTCAAGATAGAGTAAGTGCAGTGTAGAATGGCCAAGCCTTAGTGTGTCAAAGTTCAAAGGGAGCTCAAGGGTCCCAAAGCAATGCTCACACAAAGGGGGCAGAACTTAAGGGGTCTAAGAGTAGAGTGAGAATGCTTGATAAAGTTTGAAAACTTTGAGTAGGAAAACTATTTTAGAAAAGGGACTTAATTGAAATAGTTTTCATAACAAAAGTTTAACTGATGAAAACAATTTGAAAGAGCATGAACACCAATGTCAGGACCAAAACAAGTCCAGCATCACACAAAAGACCAAGAATAGTCCAACAACCACAAGCAGGGGTAATGGGGTTTGAGGGACAAATACAATGCTGACCGGTTTCTGATATTAGGACTGATCCAATGCTGACTTCCTTGAAATTCGCTGCTCCATCGAAGAACATTCTCCAACCTTCATAGGATTCTGCAATGTCTTCTCCTATGAATAACACCTCTGCATCGAGAAAATACATTTTTAGGGGTTCGTATTCTCCGTCCACGGGGTTTTCAACAAGGTGGTCTGCCAGTGCCTGTCCCTTGACCTCTTTCTGAGTTACATAAACAATGTCGAACTCACTCAGCAGGATTTTCCACTTGGCTAGCTTGCCAGTGGGTATGGGCTTATGAAAGATGTACTTCAAGGGATCCATCCTCGATATGAGATTTGTGGTGTGGACACAAAAGTAATGCCTTAGCTTCTGAGCCACCCACGTCAGAGCACAACATGTGCGTTTCAATAGAAAATGTTGGGCCTCGTACGGAGTGAAATTCTTACTCAAATAATATATGGCTTGTTCTTTTCTCCCTGTTTCGTCATGCTTCCCTAGAACGCAGCCGAAAGCTGCATCTAATACTACGAGATAGAGTAGCAAGGGTCTACCAGGCTCTGACGGTACCAAGACTAGCGGTGTTGACAAGTACTCCTTAATTCTGTCAAAGGCCTTTTGGAAATCATTGGTACATTTGGTTGGGACATCCTTCTTCATCATCTTGAAGATCGGCTCACATATGGCTGTGGACTGGGCTATGAATCGGCTGATGTAGTTGAGACGTCCCAAGAAACTCAACACATATTTCTTGTTTTTTGTCGGTGGTAACTCTTGGATGGCTTCGACCTTTGACGGATCCAATTCTATCCCTCGACGGCTGATAATAAACTCGAGCAACTTTCCAGCAGGAACCCCGAATGCACACTTCGCGGGGTTCAGCTTAAGATTGTGTTTCCGCAATCTATTGAAGAACTTCCTCAGATCTTCTATGTGGTCAGTAGCTTTCATGGATTTGATAATAACATCATCCACATATACCTCGATCTCCTTGTGTATCATATCATGGAAGATAGTGGTCATAGCCCTCATATAGGTGGCCCCAGCATTCTTCAGGCCGAACGACATCATCTTATAACAGTATACTCCCCACGGCGTAATGAAAGCCATTTTCTCAGCATCTTCCTCATCCATCCAGATCTGATGATAACGAGCGAAGAGATCCATGAATGATTGTAGTTCATGCTTGGCGCAATTGTCAATCAGGATGTGTATATTTGGCAAAGGGAAGTCGTCCTTCGGACTGGCCCGGTTGTGATCCCGGTAGTCGACACAGACTCTGACATTCCCATCTTTCTTCGGTACTGGCACAATGTTGGCTAACCATGTTGGGTATTCCACTACCCTGAGAACCTTAGCGTTGATTTTCTTGGTGACTTCTTCCTTGATTTTTAAGTTCATATTAGGTTTGAACTTTCTGAGCTTTTGCTTTACCGGTGGACATATTGGATTGGTTGGCAGTTTGTGATCCACAATGGATGTATTGAGGCCAGTCATATCATCGTACGACCAGGCGAATATGTCCTCATATTCCTTTAGAAACTCTGTGTATTCTTTCTTTTCTGATGGCGACAGGTGAATGTTGATTCGTGTTTCCTTGACATTTTCTGAATCTCCTAGGTTGACAACTTCGGTCTCGTCCAGGTTGGACTTGGGTCTGTTCTCAAAATTCTCAACTTCTTTAACAATCTCGTCAGGTATGTCATCTTCCTCTGAATCAATGTCCGTTTGTTGCGTTGTCTCGTTGCATTTCACAGTCATCTGTTCATCAAGCAATTAATAGTAATGTCGTGTAGATAAAGTAGTGAGAGGAGACAACAGTAAAAAATATTGATTCATAAGAACTTAAACTTAAAAAAAAAATGCTTTCGATAAATTGGATAAATGTTTTGAACATTGAAGATCTTATTGCAGGAATTGAAAAATGCGAAAGGAAAATCATTTAGTAAAAACAATGAACAATGCTTGTTTTAGCCTTGCTACCCCGAGGCTCGTCGGGCTCTAGCTGTTCTGACGGTGCAATTCTTGAGATAAGCTCCTCTGCTCACGGTTTGTATGGAAGGGCTTTCCTCCCTCTCCTCCTCGAGAATAACACAACAACTAGGACGAGGAGAGGGTGGAGGGCCCCTGGATCTTTTGAGATAGGATGATGATGCCAAAGAGCACGAACTAACCTTTGAGGAGGGGAATAATAAAAGAAAGAAAACAAAAACAAAACAAAAGTAACCAAGTCAGTGAGGATTATGAAAAAGTATTACAGTATTTAAACACATAGTGGGGGAATGTAAAGTGCGTCCTAATTTGGGAACCTCTTTGTGCCCGAGGTAGGCCTAGCGACAAATTGATTTGGAGAACTTGAAATTCTAAATGCCTCATTTCATTAAGGTTAAAATAGACGAATCCCAAAACGACACTAAATAAACAAGAAGTAAATTTACTAATGGCCCTTGGCCTTATTACATCAATAAAGCAAAAAAGTAAATTCCTATCTACTTGGTCCAGAAGGACCTTCCCCAGACTCGGCATCCTTCGCTCCCTCGAACAGCTTCCCCAACTCGCGAAGTCCCAGCAATAGGTATGCTCTTGCTAGATTTCCACCTTCGGTCCCTTCAGCCTTTTGACAATCTTCGACCCTTTTAATGAACTTTCCTTCCAGCTCGACTATGCCTCGCTCTAAGTACCCTAGCCTTTTGTTGATATTGATAGACATGTCTTTCCATTCCTCAATCAGCTTCTTGTTGGACTCATGTATCTCGCGGTGCTCATCCTCACATTCGCGGATCCTCTTGCGCAACTTATTATACTTGACCTGAGCCTCAACCTTTTTGTCTATGATCCTATGACCTCTGACGAACCCTAGTTTGCCCAGACCATCCCAATTGTCTTCCAACCAACTTGAATAGAAAAGGGTGCAACCAGTGTGGTATCTGTCTGGCTCAGTGGTGTCTTTCTCCATTACGATCTTATAGTGCCACATGTGCTGGGCTTGGCACTTGTGGGGACTATCATCGTTTTGGAAGTCAGCTCGAAGATGGCTCATCTTGTCGACCCTTGGTATGACTTTCTTCCTACCTGCTTGTCTCATAACTCGGAGAGGGACGTAAGGATATGTTCCTCTTAGACAAATCAATATCAGGAACGGTGCATCTCTGGACCGGGAAAAGAATTCTTCTGTCGGAAACCACTCGAACATCCATTGGACCTGTTCTTCAGTTAGATTATCGAAGAGCTCAACCCATTCTTTGGCATTCTCATGCTGAGCAAACATGTCATGAATGTAGGTTATTCGCTTTGGATGGTGGAAAGCGATGTGGTCATTCCACGCCCTTCGCTGAAACTCTTGCCGATATTGGCCCTTTTGTAGATGTTCTAGGAGCCAAAGCTGAAGTAATAAGTTGCAACCCTCGAAGTGTTTCGCTCCTCTTTGACATTTCTCCAAGGTTCGGTATATGTTTGAAATAAGCATGGGCACAATGCTGAAGTTTTGCCCACCAATTCCCTCCATTAGTGTCTTGGTTACCATAACGAACCTAGTATGGATTCTTTCTTTCTTCATCGGAAATACGATTAGACCCAGGAAGAAAAACATGAAGACGAGTACCCTACGGTGGATGTGTCCCAAGGATGAGATGGAAAATTCATCAGGGAAGGTACGGTATGATTTGCTGTGACCGTACCTTTCATACAGGTAGTCAAAAGGGATGTATGATTCTTTTAGGCATACCAATTCTGCATTCTTCTTCAGGCCCATCATTTTAAGGAAACTATTGTCCGTGCGGTTCTCAGGCATTAGCAAACCCGGAGTTTCCTAAACTAGGCCGGCCAGTCCTCTTATGTCTTCTAGTAAGGGTGTCATTTTGAGGTCCCCAAATCGGAAGACGGCCCTTTCACATTCCCTAGCAACCCCTATCATCATGTTGTTAGGCTGGATTTCCAGGATGATGGTAGATTACCCAGATATTTTCTGACGAGGGTTTTGTCACTAGAATGTAAATCTTCCCACCAGCTTAGCAATTTTGGGTGGATATTGGTGACCATGCCGAATATGGGGACTTCGTGCCTCATATTTCTGCAAGGCAAACAATGTTAGGCCCTTACCCCCACCAGACTCGACTATTTAACATCAACAATTAGCATGAAGCATTTAATTCTCCAAATAAATGCACAGAACGTGATGATGTCCGTTTGGGTTTATGAAAACCCAGTGGACTTTTGGACAAGCTATTTTAAAGGCTATTGTGTGGACAACACATTAGCCTTCCAAGGTTTGACCATGATGCATGCAACAGTATAACGGAGTAAGGTTTTTATGGGGTTTTAGACTGGTACCCTTGAGCGGACAACTCAAGGGGGAATGCACAGAACCGTCGACTGCACCGCTGATCGACTAGTTTTACAGCAAATAAGCCTTTACGAATTAAGGGGGTAAATATATAGGAAGGGTGCAACCACTCATCAAGCGTTGCTATAGGATTTGTTTTGGCACGAGTGGAGTATGAATGTTGGATCATGAATAATACAATAAAGTAAACATGTAGCCACGTATTTTCACGTTAATGAAAGTAGTAAATATATCAGTTTATAATTTAAAACGATTACAAAGGGAGAAAACAAAAAGATATGTCAGTTACTTTTGACGAAGAAATTAAACGCTTAAAGGAATTAAACAAATAATTGCACATAGGGGAGGGTTACAAATTAACAAAAACGATTTGAAAATGGTAAAAGCCTAAAAGTCCCCAGCAGATTCTCCATGTTGTCGCGCCCCCTTTTTTCCCCTGGCACTCCTTTAGGGCCCCGGTTTGAACGGGTTTATGACATTGGTTGAGACAACTCGTTCCTTTTGGGAAAGGGGTTTGCATTTTTTGAAAAGTCGCTACCTAACGATTTTGAGGTGCGTTAGGGAACCTATCAGGGGGTTAATTTAAAACTACGTTTGATAACCAGAGACAGGGTAAGGGCTTGAAATTATCCTAAGGAAAAGGTGTTAGGCACCTCTCAGGATCCACAAGTATGGTTCCCGGCCAAATAGCTTTTGTGAATTTTTTTACAATTAGCAAATAAAGAAATATGGCTCAAATAATGGGGGATTTAGGTATAAGTACACATAGGTTTGGAAACAGTTAATAAAAAGCTAGATTTTGAAAAGAATTATAATCTAAGCTCGTTTATGGGAGTAAAGGGGTATCCTAGTTTTATTTGTAATATGGATCACATCAATGCAATACCCGGTATGACACTCCTCAAAGAGGGGCTACACGTGGTATTAGCGCACCGGTCATCATATCCATATCTACCCTTTCCCACCCCGTGAAGGTAATTAAAGCGAGTGTTGGTCTCGACCTCTATTGCATGCTGTTACCCGTCCCTTCCTATTAGTCCCGGAGGAATTTAGGAATTCTTTCCTATAAGGGGGTTCTAGGCAAACCCGCAGGTTTTAAAGGTAAAAATACTAAGGTGACATATAATAAAACAGATAGGACTTCAATTAAAGGGGAGCATGGGAAACAAATAGAAGGCTCAGGTACATCTCCACAAATAGTACACATAAACAGCATGGCTCATACACAATTAAGGTCCAAATTCAGATCCTAGACATGTTATCTAAGTGATAACAACAAAATAAAATTTATAACTCAAGTCCTAATCAGTTTTGCCTACAGATTTTAAACATGCTGATAGTTAAACAATAGTCACAAGAGACAATTCCAGTTTTTATTATTTAAGTTGATTACCTAAGGCTTGCCTAGGCATGGGTTAATATACAACAGTTGTTCAGAATTGTTAACAGTTTTAGATTGTTATACCTAAGAACATGTGATTCTAAGTGTCGCATAACATACATGAATTTATTACCAATTTTTGGAGTAGGGTGACTAGTTCATACTTAGTAACTGGACTAGCGTAATTAGACGACTGTGATCCTAGAACATGATTTCTAATGCAAGAATATGCAGAATGACTTACGAGCAGGATTTCTAAATGCATGCCAAGTTATGCGCAGTTTCAAAATGGGCAGAAGTACATTTTTTGTTTTAATGTTGTTTACCTAAAGCAGGATTTCTAAGTGTGCAGTGGTTGTGGCATGATGTTTTGCATGAATAGCAACTGATGTTAACACATTTTTTAATCAAGATTTATGACTGTTTTCTGGACATACAGAACATAATGACCGTTTATGGTAATGTTTACCTTAGAGGCACGATTTCTAAGCGATGATGAGATGCTGAAAACATTACATGTATGGATCCTATGTAGCATAATATCTAATGCATGGCATGCGTGGCATATGTTGTACCTTAACATGGATGCTACTGCGCATAGAGAAAATAAACCTAGGTAGCATGGTTTCTACCCTTGGTTACACTACAACATGCATATCCCCCTCCCATTTTCACTATCCATCCCCAGAGTTGTTATACAGATATTTATTACAGACCAATCTGTATGAACTACATAATTGAAATAAGGAAAATAAGAAGTTAACTATAGGGAGCCTACAGTATAGGCCCAAGTCTCCAGGTCCTCAATGTCAGGTATTATTTCACAGCCTTTCTCAAAATCCAGGTGTGCCAGAGTTCCCTAAGGACTTCAAGGGATCCCGGGCAGTGCTCACACCCAGATTTCATAGCCAAGATAGAGTAAGTGCGGTGTGGAATGGCCAAGACTTAGTGTGTAAAAGTTCAGAGGGTGCTCAAGGGTCCCAAAGCAATGCTCACACAAAGGGGGCAGAACTTAAGGGGTCTAAGAGTAGAGTGAGAGTACTTGACAATGTTTGAAAACTTTGAGTAGGAAAACAATTTTGGAAAAGGGACTTAATTAAAATAGTTTTCATAACAAAAGTTTAACTAATGAAAAAAATTTGAAAGAGCATGGACACCAATGTCCAAGTCCAGCATCACACAAAAGACCAAGAATAGTCCAACAACCACAAGCAGGGGTAATGGGGTTTGAGGGACAAATACAGAGCATGTGAGGGTAGGCATGTAGCAGGCAGTACACAATCAGAAGTTCCTAAGGACTCAGGGGATTGGGGATACAGTAGGGTATAGGATTAGACTAGCATAACAGGACCAAGTAGTTTAAGAAAGTAGAGTATACCCTAATCAAACTAATGTACCAAACATAGGCATGAAGATTCACATAAAACATGTATCAGGTACATAAAGACATACTGGTTATGAAAAATAGAGTATAACTTAACATGTGAATGGAGTTTAGGCTTCTAGTTACATGTTGAACAACAAAATAGTAAGTAAAAGCATATCAGAAGCACAATGAATTGCAACAGTAATAGAAACATGTTGGTTTAAGAACCAAAATTTGAATTAGAACATACCAGTGAAGTGAATAAAACAGTAACACAAAGCAGAAAAATAGGAGATGTACAATAGTTAGCCTTGGCTTGCAGCCGACTAACTTAGAGTAGTAGCGAAGTGAAGAAAGCAGTAACACAAAACAGAAAAATAGGAGATGTACAGTAGTTAGCCTTGGCTTGCAGTCAACTAACTTAGAGTAATAGCAAGTAGCACAGAAGAGAGAATAGAGAATTTTAGTTGTGAGGGAGAGAGTTATTGAACCAGATCCGTTCGTCTATTGCTTAATGAAAGAGTAATGCATATATATAGTTTGAAAACAGATGGTAAATAAGGTAGGAACCAGTAATTAAGGGACTGCGTATCAATCAGAGTAAAATCAGCATAGGTATCCCTTTATTGAAGCGGTTAAGTTCAAACAGCTAGTAGGCAAATAACAAATAAGGAAAGTTCCCATTTGTGACATGCATATAACATATAAGGACACAATTTTAACAGTACAAGTATGCAATTGAGACTAGGTTCAGAATGTTTCAGTTAAGGAAATATCATAAGAGTTCGTGTGACAGCATAATCGACCAAAAATAGGACAAGGAAATAATTTAAAGGTTGTAAATCAGTAAGGGAATCTTCACAAGAGATCAGTGAGATATTAATTGCAGGAAATTAGGGGTTAAATAGGAGTAGTACTGATTCCTGTGAGTACCTGAAGTAAACACATAATAGGAAAAAATTAGAGACTCCAGTAACAATAACATAGAATTAGGGATTCGAATAAGAATAACATTAATTAAAGGGAATTAACACGAATTAAAACAGATAATAGGCAAGAATTCAGAAGCCCTAGTAGGGAAATCATATGAAATTAGGGATTCACATGAATCACAGAGTAAACAGTAATGTAAGTGGAAAAACAAGAAAAAAATTAGAGACATAGGTGAACAACATAGGGTAAAACATCGAAGAATCATAAAGTTCATGAGACGCAAGCACATATGCAAACATTATCAAAGACAAAGTCAGGGACTTAGGGTTTAGGTCTGAAATTAGGAATTTCAACACAATGACTCAGATAAAGAGAGAAACTTAAATAAATCACTAAAACACAGTAGAGACCCTAGGATAATACTGGAAAAATCATAGGAAAATCATTTAAAAACGGGGTCATGAAACCCTAGCTGAGAAAGAAGAGTCGTTTTAGAGAAAATCGGAGAATCTTTGAGAAAAACAATGAAATAGCTCAAAATATACATAGATCTATCATAGATCTAAAAGAATCGGAGAGTTTTAAGAGCTAGGTTTTCAAAGAGAACCCAGAGAAGATAAGAAAACCTCAAAACATTAACGGTTTCAGCCGGAAAAGTCATAGATCTTACTCGAACGGTCGGAGATGGCCAGAAAATGGCATGAAAGGCCATAGGTGAGAGTTGAACCGCTCCAGGTTCACCTAAGGACCTCAAGGTAGTGTCAAACCGGCGTGGGGTGAGGCAGAGTCTAGGATATGGTGAGAGGTCATGATTTCCGGCGAAAGAGGTGGCCGGAGAAGATGAACAGAGTTCATCGGAGGGGGGGGG
>ML285515.1:406-14165 GCA_005239495.1 Nicotiana undulata
TGACTCTAGCCGGTTGCTTTACACTTATGTGCGCATGACTGTTTGGTGCTGAATTCCTGATTTATGACGTGACATGTGGATGGGAAAAGAGACAGGGAAGTTGATACTGCTTTCGATATTTATTTGGAAACTCTGTATTCTCTTTACAATTGGGGTGCATTGATTACATGTCTACTATTTTCCTTACATCCTACTTTACATTATTACTGTTAGACCTTAGTGAGTATCGAGTCGACCTCTCGTCACTACTTCTTCGAGATTAGACGGGATACTCACTGGGTACATATTTATATATGTACTCATGATGCACTTTCTTTTCTTCTGTACTTGACTGTAGAGGTCCGGAGGCTGGTATTTTGGATTATCAAGTCGGGGCTAGGTATTGACTGACTGACTATACTTCACGGTGAGCTGCTCCTCTTGGCGACTTCCTGGCAGCACCCTGGAGTTTTCTTTTGTCATATTCTCTGTCTATTTCATTCAAACTGAGACTCTGTATATATTTTAGTCATTATATATTCAGTAGTTGCCCGTGACACTCGTGACACTAGTTCCTAGCACACACGTAGTGTATATTTTGGGTTGTTGGATGTACATATGTTATGCAACATGCCTATTGGTTGATTTTCCGCAGTTGTAGTTTTAATTTACATCACCCGCCATTATTATGTTTATATCTGTTTAAAATTGGTTAAAAGATGAAATTTGCGTAACTGGGAATGGTAACACTTAGTGTTTCTATATTGGCTGGCCTAACCTCGTTGTTGGGTGCCATCGCTACCTGAATCGAGATTTGGGTCGTGACACTACCAAAATAAATCGATGTCTATTTGAGGCGGTGGGCTCGATTGGACCAATGACATCCATTCCCCAGGCGGCGAATGGCCAAGGTGAGCTTGTTGCATTGAGCTCATTTGGTGGCACTTTTATCATATCTGCTTGTACTTGACATTGGTAGCATTTTCGGACATACTGGATTCAATCTGTCTCCATGGTCATCCAGAAATAACCAGCCCTAAGTATCTTCTCGGCCAAGACAAAGTCGTTCATATGCGGGCCGCAGGTCCCAGCATGTATCTCCTCAAGTAGCTTAGAAGCTTCTCTTGCGTCGACACATCTCAACAATTCCAAATCAGGAGTTCTTTTGTACAGGGTTCCTCCGCTGTGGAAGAAACTGTTGGACAACCTCCAAAGCGTATGTTTCTGAGTATGATTTGCATGCTCCGGGTATTCTCCCTTTGCTAAATATTCTTTGATGTCGTGGAACCAAGGTTTCCCATCTGTTTCTTCTTCAACATGAGCATAATATGCTGGCTGGCTATGGATCTTTACTGGGATAGGATCAATGAAGTTCTTGTTTGGATGTTGTATCATGGATGACAAAGTGGCCAATGCATCGACAAACTCGTTTTGGATTCTGGGAACATGCCGAAACTCTATCTTCGTGAACCTCTTTCTCAATTCCTGCACATGGTGCAGATATGGAAGTATCTTGGAATTCTTGGTGACCCATTCTCCTTGTACTTGGTGCACGAGCAAATCTGAATCACCGATCACTAGCAGCTCCTGAATATTCATGTCGATGGCCATGTTGATCCCTAGTATGCAAGCTTCATACTCAGACATGTTGTTGGTGCAAGGAAATCTGAGTTTAGCACATACCGGATAATGTTGGCCAGTTTTCGATATCAAAACAGCTATGATGCCGACTCTTTTGAAGTTAGCCTCCCCATCAAAGAACATCCTCCAACCGTCATAGTATTCAGCAATGTCTTCTCCTATGAATAGTACTTCTTCATCAGGAAAATACGTTTTCAGGGGTTCGTATTCTCCTTCCACAGGATTTTCAGCAAGATGATCTGCTAGTGTCCCATGACCACTTTCATAGTTACATAAACATTATCAAATTCACTCAGCAGGATTTGCCACTTAGCCAGCTTTCTAGTGAGCATGGGTTTCTAAAAGATGCACTTTAAGGGATCCATCCTTGATATTAGGTATGTTGTGTAAGCACATAAGTAGTGTCTCAGTGTTTGAGCTATCCATGTCAGAGCGCAACAGGTACGTTCCAGCAGAGAGTATTGTGCTTCGTACGGAGTGAACTTCTTACTCAGGTAATAGATAGCTTGTTCCTTTCTTCCTGTCTCACCGTGCTGCCCCAGAACGCAGCCGAAGGCTCAATCTAGCACCGCGAGGTAGAGTAGCAAGGGTCTACCTGGATCTGGCAGGACCAAGACTGGTGGTGTTGATAAGTACTCATTGATTCTGTCGAAAGCCTTTTGAAAATCCTCGGTCCAACTAGTTGCAGCATCTTTCTTCAACATCTTGAAAATTGGCTGACATATGACTGTGGACTGGGCTATGAACCGGCTGACATAGTTGAGTCGTCCCAGGAAACTCATTACATCCTTCTTACTCCTGGGCGGTGGCAGTTCCTGGATGGCTTTGACTTTTGATGGATCTAATTCTATCCCTTGGCGGCTGACGATGAACCCAAGCAATTTTCCGGCGAGAACCCCGAATGCACACTTTGCGGGGTTTAATTTCAAGTTGTATTTCCGCAGTCTGTCGAAGAACTTCCTCAAATGTGCATATGATCTGTGGCTTTCTTGGATTTAATGATGACTTCATCCACATACACCTAAATCTCCTTATGTATCATGTCATGAAAGATGGTGGTCATAGCCCTCATGTAGGTGGCCCCAGCATTCTTTAGGCCGAATGGCATCATCTTATAACAATACAATCTCCATGGTGTAATAAAAGCGATTTTCTTAGCGTCTTCCTCGTCCATCCAGATTTGGTGGTAACCGGCAAAACAATCCACAAATGACTGAAGTTCATGTTTGGCACCGTTGTCGATGAGGATGTGTATGTATGGAAGAGGGAAATCATCCTTTGGGCTGGCTCTGTTAAGATCACGATAATCGACAGAAACCCTTACCTTTCCGTCCTTCTTCGGAACCGGCACAATGTTGGCTAACCATGTTGGATATTCAACCACCCTAAGGACTTTGGCCTTGATTTGCTTAGTAACCTCCTCCTTGATTTTCAGACTCATGTCAGGCTTGGATTTCCGGAGTTTCTGCTTCACTGGTGGACACATTGGGTTTGTGGGCAATTTGTGAGCCACAATGGAGGCACTTAACCCGGTCATATCATCGTACGACCATGTAAATATGTCCTCATATTCCTTCAAGAACTATGTATACTCTTCTTTCTCTGGCGGCGATAAGTGGATGTTGATGCGTGTCTCCTTGACAGTTTCAGACTCTCCCAAGTAGACTACTTCAGTTTCGTCCAGATTGGACTTAGACTTGTTCTCAAAATCTTCTATTTCTCTGACAATTTCCTCAGGTATGATATCTTCTTCCTATGAGTCACTATTCTTTTGTTGTGTTGTCTCATTACATGTCATAGTCGTCGGTTCATCAAGACAGGAATTAGTAATGCTGTATAGATAAAAATATGAGAGAAAAGTGGTAATAATAAATATTGATCCATTGAAACATAAAAACGATTTTCAATAATTTAAACAATGTTTTGGAACATTGGAGATTTTATTTAAACAAAAAATGAAGAAAGGGAAATTATTTTAGAAAGCAAAATAAACAATGATATTCAGCCTTGCTACCCTGGGACTCGTCGGGCCCTGGATGGTCTGACAGTCCAGTTTCTGAGGAATGATCCTTTTCTCACAGCTTGGATGGTAGGGCCTTCCTCCACCTCCTCCTCAATGATTACACAACAATCCATATCCTCATCCTCCAGGAACAGGTTCCTTAAGGTTGCCAGTGCTTCTTCTTATTCTGAACCCCATATGATGTCAGCCTGTTGGAAGGTCTGATTCAGATGCGGTACAGGCTGCTCAAGTGGATAGTAAGGACCGCGCCATAGTGCCATGACGCTTTAGCTATATTGGCTTAGAGATGCCCTGAAAGTTTTTGCCGAGACCCTTGCAAGGTTCATACCTACTCCATTTCATCATACTTGTTATCTTACTGTCCCGCCACTTATCTTTGTCTATTGAATTTACCCACTCGATGTGATGATAAGTTTCTCCACCAAGCCTTCTTCTACCCTCAACTACCGGGATAGTTTGACGGCTGTAAATGGGGTTGCTCCCATATCCATGGATAATTACCTCCTGATGATTCCACTCAAACTTTACTGCCTGATGCAAAGTTGACGCCACAGCCTGGCAGCATGTATCCATGGTCACCCTAACAACAGGTTGTAGGATGAAGATATGTCTAACTCTTGAAACTTGACATCAAACCACGTAGGCCCCATCTGTAGGCAGAGATTGATTTCTCCGATGGTAGCCCTCTGAGACCCGTCGAATGCCTTCACATTCATGGTCCTCTCTCGGATTTCATACAGGCCTTTTCCCAACCTCTTCAGTGTTGAGCGGTCAAATATTGAGGTTGGACCCCCCATCGATCAGAACCCTGGTAATGAAGTAGTCTTCGCATTGCACGGTAATATGCAGTGCATTGTTATGACTCAAACCTTCAAATGGCAATTCATCCTCGTGGAAAGTGATTTTGTGACTTTCCAGTACTTGTCCAATATGTTAGTCATTCCTCCACTCGTGATGTTATTGGGAACATATGCTTCGTTCAATACTTTCATCAGAGCGCTCCTATGTGATTCTGAATTCTGCAACAACGACAAGATAGATATCTGGGTCGGAGTCTTATTCAAATGATCTATGACTGAGTACTCTCTTGCTTTCACCTTCCTCTTGAGTTCATCTGAGCCTGTTTCAATGACGGGAGGTCTATTAGAGGCCTTTTGCTGGATTCTCCCAAATGATCAGGTGTGTAGACCCTTCCGGTCTGAGTCATCCCTTGTGCAGCACCAGCTTCATCTATTTTAGTCTTTCCTCTTCTTCTAGCTTCAACCACATAATCCCAGGGCACAGACTTGGTGTTGAAAGGCGGTGTGGTTGACATTGTCACTGTAAGTGGTGTGGCTACCTTTACTTCAAATAGAATCGGTGCCACTGCAGGTGGTGCTATTTCAACCTCAAATAGCATGGGCGTGTCTGAAGGTGGTGCTACTTCAACCTCAAACGGGACTGATGTAGTTACCTCAACCTCTCGTGATGGCTGTATCAGTACTATGATGGGATTGAGTGTAACTACGGGCTGCTTGAGGTCATCACCCTCTTTGATTAGCCCGATTGATCCCTCTGGATCGCATTCTTCATCCATCTCTATTACATTGACGCCTCCACCCCTTTTATCTGGGAGAGGGTTATTGCGGACATTAAGCGTATCCTTCTTTGCCTGGATGATCTTGTTATCAATTAAGGCCTGGATTTTGTCCTTCAATGTGCGGCACTCGTTGATGGTATGTCCTTTAATGCCCGAATGGTATGCACAGGTCTTGTTTGGATTGACCCATTAGGATGGATTCGTCGTGGTTACAACAGGTATGGGAGTGACGTTACCAGCAGCTTTCAATCTTTCATACAACTGGTCGATGGGTTCAGCAATGGCGGTATACTATTTGGGCGGCCTACGGTCAAAGTTAGGTCGAGGTCTTGGGAAGTTTTGGCGAATTCGGTGTGGCTAAAAATGAGATGGTTGGGAATTATATGTATGATAGAGAGTGGCTGGTTAGGAATATCTGGGAGATGACGGTTGGTGTGTAGGTGGAGGTGACGGTTGATATATGGGTGGAGGTGATGGTTGATAGGTGGGTGGAGGTGATGGTTGATAGGTGGGTGGAGGTGATGGTTGATAGGTGGGTGGTGGTGCTTGATATGAAAGTGGGGAAGTTCGATATACGAATGGGGTTTTGGGTCCTTGTGCAACCATTATTGCTCATACGTCCTTCTTCTTAGATATACCACTGGACTGTAGTGCTTTTTTGGTGGTTTGCAGTGCCTCAAAATTCGTAACCATCCCTCTCTTGATGCTCTCTTCGATCCTTTCACCAAGTTTGATGATGTCAGAGAACTTGTGATTTTCAATGACCATTAGTCTTTCATAGTACTGCGGGTCATGTGCCCTGACGAAGAACTTGTTCATCTGTTCTTCGTCCAACGCTGGCCTGACTTTGGCTGCTTCCGACCTCCAACGAGTGGCATACTCTCGAAAAGTTTCAGTAGGTTTCTTCTTGAGATTCTGAATGTAAAATACGCCTGGTGCATTCTCCGTGTTGAACCTAAATCGGTCCATAAAGTCTAATGCCATACTCACCCAGTTGGACCACTTCTTAGGATCCTGGCTGATGTACTAGGACAAGGCATCCCCTATAAGACTCCTCATAAAGAGTTTCATCCGGATCTTCTCATCTCTTCCGACCCCGACTAGCTTGTCTCAATAGGTCCTCAAGTTAACCCTAGGATCACCTGTTCCATCAAACATTTCGAACTTAGGAGGTTTGTAACCCTCTAGCAGTTCTACATCTGGTTGTATGCATAGGTCTTCATAGTTTAGACCTTTTATCCCATTGCCTCCTTCTAAGCCTTAAACTCGGCCAGTCAACTTCCTAAGTTCCTCAGCCAGGTTCTTGATGAGCATGTCCTTCTCACTAAATTTTGGTGTATAAGAGATGGGTTGAGTGGAGTAAGGTAGGGTCTCCACGTATATGGGGTTATTTTGGTGGCCTGGAGCTTGAGCATAGTGATGATCATTGGTGGAATTTTGGGGTTCAGGGATGATTGGTGGGGTGTTTCATGGAGTGTGGCAGGTGTTTTGCTGGTATATTGGTGGTATGGTTTGACTTTGTGGTGGAGTTGTGTAGTGGTGAGGTGCAGGAGGATTTTGTGGGTGCTTATTGGGTGTGTTTTGGGGTGGTGCGGGGTTCTGAGTGTTTGGATGGCTGACGTCTAGGACGCTGAGCGAGAAGGATAAGTTTGCTATGTTTCGAACACGCTCAAGTTCTCCTTGGAGTTTCACTATTCTTTGTTCGAGTTGCAAAACAGCATCATTCGGGACTTGAGTACCCCGACTATCGGAAGCCTCTGGATGTTCAGCTGGTGTAGTATTTTCTTTCCTGATGTTGTTCAAGTTTTCCATCTTCGCTTTTCCTTTGCCTTTTGGTGGACTAGGAGGAGGAGAAGCTGGAGGGCCCCTAGATCTTGTGTGATATGCTGATGATGCCAGTATGCACGAACCAACCTTTGGGGGAATGGGAATAATCAAAAAGAAAGAAAATAAAAACAAAAGGTAGACAAGTCAGTAAGGATTATGAAAAGATATTTGCAGTATTTAAACACATATTGCGGGAATGTAAATGCGCGTCCTAATTTGGGAGCCTCGTTGTGCCCGAGGTAGGCCTAGCGACAAATTGATTTGGAGAACTTAGATGCCAATAAATGCCTCATTTCATTAATATAAAAATAGACGAATCCTCAAAACGATACTAAAATAACAATATAAAATAAGTCACTAATGGCACTTGGCCTTATTACATTTATGAAACCAGATAAATCTAGCCTACTTGGTCCCAGAAGGACCTTCCCCATATTCCATCTTCTTGACTCCATCAAACAGGTTCCCCAGCTCGCGCAGTCCCAGCAGCAGGTAGGATCTAGCCAAGTGTCCTCCCTTGCTTCCTTCAGCATTCTGGAAATCCTCGATCCTTTTTATGACTTTGCCCTCCATCTCCACTAAACCTCGCTCCAGATATTCCAGCCTTTTGTTGGAAGTGATAGACATTTCCTTCCATTCCTCGATCAGCCTCCTATTGGTCTCATGTATTTCCCGGTGCTTATTCTCATAATCATGGACCCTCTTGCGCAGTCTATTGTATTTAACTTGAGCCTCATCATCTTCATCTATGATCCTATTTCCTCGACTGGCTCCTGGTCTCACTATCCCCCCTAAGTTGTCCTCCAACCATGCCGAGTAGAGAGGTGCACATCCAGCATGATACCTGTCTGGCTCAATGGTGTTTTTCTCCACGATGATTTTGCACTGCCATATGTGCTGAGCTTGACACTTATAAGGGATGTCGTCGTCCTGAAAGTCTTCCCTAAAGTGACCCATCTTGGCAACCCTTGGTACAACCTGCTTCCTGTCCGCTTGCCTCATGACTCGGATAAGAACATAAGGGTATATTCCCCTCAACCCAATCAGCACTAAGTGTGGAGTGTCCCTGGACCTGATGATAAATTCTTCTGTTGGGAACCATTCAAACATCCATTGCACATGTTCCTCGGTCAGATTATAGAAGAACTCTACCCACTTTTTGGCACTCTCCGGCTTAGCAAATCTGTCTTGAATGTAAGTCATCCGCTTGGGGTGATGGAAGGCAATGTGTTCGTTCCAAGCCCTTCGTGGAAGTTCTTGGCGATATTGGCCCCTTTGAAGATGTTCTAATAATCATAACTGCAGCAACAGGTTACAACCCTCAAAATGATTGATCCCTCTTTGACAGCATTCTAGGGCCCGGTAGATGTCATCTAAGATCATAGGGACAATAGTGTATGTTTGCCCATCGATCCCTTCCATCAAAGTCCTGGTGACCATGGCTAGTCTAGTATGGATTCTTTCCCTTTTCATCGGGAACACTATCAAGCCCGAAAAGAACACAATTAACACGAACACTCTGCGGTGGATGTGACCTAGAAAAGTCGTCATGGTAGGTACGGTATGATTTGCTATGACTTTATCTTTCATACAAGTATTCGAAGGGTATGTAGGACTTTTTCAGGCACTCTAGTTCAGCATTTTTCTTCAATCCCATCATCTTTAGAAACCCTTTACCAGTGCGGTTCTCAGGTACCAATAGCCCAGGGCTATCCTAAGTTAGTCCAGCAAGTACCCCAATTTCTTCTAAGAGTGGTGTCATTTCTATGTTCCCGAAACGGAACACTGCCCTCTCACTGTCCCAGAACAGAGTTGCAGCTTCGATCAGCATATTGTTCGGCTGAATGTCTAGCAGAGAAGGTAAATTGCCCAAGTGTTTCCTCACGTGTTTCTTGTCACTTCAGGAAAGGTCTTCCCACCAGTCTAGTAGCATTGGTGGAATGTTGCTGACCAAACCGAATCTGGGGACCTCGTGCCTCATTTTCTGCAAAACATAATGTTAGGCATGATTAGCATATTGGCATTTAGTTCTCCAAATTAATGCACAGAACGTGGTAGTATCCATTGGGATTTTGGAAACCCCGGTGGACTTTGGATAAGGCTTGTCTTAAAGGGTTATTGTGTGGACAACACATTAACCCGGCTAGGTTTGACCATGATGCATGCGCAATAATAAGATTAAGGTTACTATGGGGGTCTAGACTGGTACCCTCAAGAGGACAACTTGAGGGGGAAAGGCACGGAACCGTCGACTGCACCGTTGATCGACTAGTTTTACCGCAAATAAGCCTTTCCGAATTTAAAGGGTAATAAATTGGAAAAGCGCAACCACTCATCAAGCGTTGTTATAGGATTTGTTTAGGCACGAGTGGAATATGATGTTGAGCATGATTTATGAAGCTATAAATAACATGTTGTCACGTATTTGCACGTTATGAAAAGCGATAAATACAACATTTATAATTGAAAAATAGTTTAAAAGGAAAACAAAGAAACAAGCCAGTTTCGTATTGAAAAAAAATACATACTTGAAAATAAACATTTAAGTCCACATAAAGGGAAAAGGAAAGGGTGCAGGTATTAACAAAGTAAGGCACGTTCAGACTAATTCATAAAGCAATTTGTTATAATATAAGCCTAAAATCCCCAGCAGAGTCGCCATGCTGTCGCACCCCCCTTTTTCCTTGCGGAGTCGGGGTTTCAACATTGTTGGGACAACTCGTTTCCTTTTGGGAAAGGGGTACAAGAAGTTGAAGAGTCGCCACCTAACGGGTTACGGTGCGTTAGGGCACCTATTACAAGTAACTCATAGAACCAGTTTGCATTACCAGAGAGTGGGTAAGGGCTTGAAATTACTTCGAGGGGAAGGTGTTAGATACCCCTCGAGGTCCACAACGGTGGGTCCCGGCCAAACTTACTTTGTGAATTAGTCAACTAGAAAATAAGCAGTCTAAGCACACATATGTAAAAGAATAAAAGACCTTTTGACAGATAAGCAGTCTAATCACACATATGTAAAAGGAATAAAAGACATTTTGACAGATAAGCAGTCTAAGCACACATATGTAAAAGGAATGAGGGAGGTCCTAGGTTGGTTAACCTACAGGATAATATCCGTACAATGCCCGGTAATCACTCCTCAATTAGAGGGGCTACACTTTGCATTAGCGCACAAGTCATCATATCATTTTACTACCCAATTACCCTCCCATTAGCGGTTATATAAGCGAGTTTGATTACTGAACTCTAAGTGTGTTGTTACCCCTCCCTTCCTTGTGGTCCTGGAGGAGATTAGTACCTCTAGATTTAGGTGGTACTAGACCCTCCTAAAGGTGTTTAAAAGGAAAAAAATCTAGGCGACAACAAATAACACATAGGACTACCAAATAGGGGAGAAATTAAGGGGCTCATGATAACCTCCACATATATAGGCAAATAAGAAGCACGTCTCAAACACAAATTTTAGGTAATTTCAGAGAGGTCCTAGAACTGGATATCTAGGTGAGCATCACAAACACAGAATATGCAGCATTGCTTAGAGCGAAGTGAAAGAATCCTAATCAGTTTCCCTACTTATTTTAAAACCTATTAAACCTGAGCAGTTTACAAATAAACAGAACCATTTCGCAGCTTTTATAAGAACATTAATTACCTAAGGCTTGCCTAGGCATGGGGTTGTATGCAATTATAATTCTGGGAACTAATTAAAGCAACTTGGAATTATTCCAACCTATAGCATGATCTAAGTGATGACTATTATAGCAGGTGATTTTATACTTATTTATATCATAACATGATACCTGTGGTGTGTAGGGGTTGTTTTTAACCTATTTATTTAAGCGACATGTTTCAAGGCAAATGCACAAACAGTCCTAAAACAGGATCTCTAATACACATGGAGAAGGTCGTTTTATTAGGCAGCATTAGTAATAACCTAATAATAGGATTTCTAGGTGATTAAGGTTCAGGCAGAAGTCAGAAATGACAAACTATAGCAGGTTTTCTAATATGCAAGGAATGTAGTAAACATGAGTGTCCTAAGGAAATATTTCTAATGCACATAAAGAGATGGTTGTTTGACTAAGCATAATTATAGCAGTGATTTAACAAGAAGTTTATAGGTGATTATGACTTGAGCAGAATTAGAGATAGAGTGATGAACTACAGCATGATTTCTAATAGATGAAAGCAATAAACGTGAATATCCTAAGACAGGGTATCTAATGCACAAATTTAGCATGGTTTTAATGCAAATAAGCATAATAATCCTAAGGCATGATCTCTAGTGCATAACATGAACCTAGAACATGATTTCTATTTCAAATCAACATAGCGGAAAACCTAAAAGAACATGATCTCCACCCCGTTTACCCCACAGAATCATATAGCAACCCTCCCCTTTTTACTAGTTACCCTATCTGTTTACAAAGGATTATTACATACCAGGATTGAATAAATTACATAGATGAAATGTAAGCTATATTATATGGAGCTTGAAGCAAGCCCAAAGTTAACCTGGGAATACCAGGCCCTCAATATAGTCTCAAATGCCAAGAATCTCATAGCCAATGTGTGTCTAAATGTTCCAGAGTTCCCTAAAGATCTCAAAGGTCCCGGGAAGTGCTCACACCAAGACCTTTCTCAGATAGGGACTGGTTATGTGCAGTGTGGAAGGGCCATCCCCAGTGTGCCAGAGTTCAAAAGAATCTCAAGGGATTCCTAAGCAGTACACACACTGGAGGGGCAGAACCTAATAGCCTAAGAGTAAAGTGAGAGTGCTTGACATAGTTTTGAAAGACTTAGTGAAATAGTATAGTGATAACTTTAGGAGTGAAAAGATTTTTCGGAATAGAAACTAGTTTAGGAATGAAAACAGTTTTGAGAAGAATACTAAAAACAGTTTTGAAATCAACTCTGAAGAGAGCCAGTTCAGCAAACAACCAATCAATCACAGAATATCCAGATTCATAGGCACTTTAACAAGCAGGTTTTCACACATGGGTGAAAGGGGTTGGGAACATATAGAAATCACATTAGGGGGCACATAAATAGGGTACCAGGGAGGAAATGAAACAGAACACTTAGGAATCTTAGAGATTTAACAGGTTAGCCATGATAATAGGCAGTTAGGACATAGAGCAAAGATGTAGTAAAATCATATGGAAAACAAGGGTGTCTTAGACAGGATTAAACATACAGTTGAGTTCATTAGGGAGGTTAAGTTACTAATCAGGATCATACCAATCTAATGGAGTAACAGAAACATACTTGGCCAGTATCAAACCATCAAATGAAGTCTAGACACACTGAATACATACTTGAGCAAAAGAAAACTGAATTTAGACATGTTGGGTAAAGCAGTAACCAAAAGGACAGCTTGAATGCATAACCAATCGAACTAGTGCAAGAATAAACATAGAAATACTGATTTCATACTTGAGCAAAAGAAGCATTTAGACATACTAAACTGAGAAGCAAACAAGAAGATAGATTGAATTCATAGCCCATAACTAGTGCAGGAATGGAACACATAGAGTTTGGGTTTCAAAATTTAACTAGAGACATACAAGCTAAAGAAGAAAGTGCAGAATATAAAGCAGGTGCTGCTCCAATGTCTAGCCTTGGCTTTCAGCCGGCTAGACCAATAGTTATTACAAGTAGCAGAGAATGAAGAGAGAGCTTGAGTGTGAGTGTGTGTTTTTGAAGTTGTGTTAGTGTGTTAAGAAGTAAAATAAGAGAGTTTATATATTAGTTCAAGAGTATAGCAAATAAGGTAAAGGAATCAGTAATCAGCAATTAAAGGATCACAGAATACAATCATACAAAGAAGTTCAGCATAGTCCTCCCTTAATTAAGGGTTGTGATGACCCAAAAGGTCATCCTGAGTAATTCCAGCTAAATCTGTGCTCCGAGGCCTCGAAAGCCTCCGTTAATCTCACCTCAATATGCGTGCGCAGCCCGGGCAGGTAGCCGGCAAACTTCCATGTGAAAATTTGATAAAAATGGGATTTTTGAATTTAATAACTGAATAAAGTTGACTTTGGTCAACATTTTTGGTAAACGGATCTGGACCCGTGATGTGACGGTCCCGGAGGGTCCGTAGGAAAATATGGGACTTGGGTGTATGCCCGGAATCGAATTCCGAGGCCCCAAGCCCGGAAAATGAATTTTTAAAGAAAATTGTTTTCTGAAAATAATAAAGGAATGTGAAAGTGAATAATTATGTGAAAACCTTATTACCGGGCCCGTGTTATGGTACCGGAGCCCGGAACAGGTTTATTATAAGTTGTTTGTCCTATCTGTGAGATTTGGTGTAAAACGGGTTTGATTTGATTGGTTTCGGGTCCAAGTGAGGAAAAAATGGAGTTAATGAACTTGTGGGGTTTCTAAAGAATTTGAAATGTGGCTTGAGAAGTGATTTTATTTTCCCAAGGTCCGAATGAAATTCCGAGATCGGGAATAGTTCTGTTGTGTCGTTTATAACTTATCTGCAAAATTTAAAGTCATTCCGAGTGGTTTAGGCTGGTTCAGCGCGTGGAAGTGAATTCTAGAATTTCAAAGTTCTTAAGTTTTGAATTCAGGGGTTTTGGAGGGTGATTTTGAGTTTTAGCATTGTGTTGAGTGTTCCGTGAGCTCTAGCAAGTCCATTTAATGATTTGGGACTTGTTGGTATTTTTGGACGGGGGCTCCGGTGGGCCCAGGTGCCTCCC
>ML285517.1:0-24268 GCA_005239495.1 Nicotiana undulata
TTTAGCAACACAAAATCTACTGAAAAGAGGCCAAAATGAGTGGTAAAATCGCCACTCATCACAAATATGTTCCAACTTTCGAAATTCCGTTGCGACCCCGATAGCCTATTTTCCACTGCGGACCGGAAGTCGCCAAAAACTAACTTTCGCCAATTAAAGCCTAATTCTACACCGGACATCACAAAATTATTCTGAACACATTCCTAAGTCCCAAATCACCTAACGAAGCTATCCGAGCCATAAAATCCGCATTCCGAGGTCGTTTACCAAAAAGTTAACCCTCGTTTGACTTTTCCAACTATAAGGCCATTTTTAAAGACTAAGTGACTAAACTCTCACTACAACCATTCCGATTTCAAGCCTACCAACTCTAACACATCAATAACAGTATAACCAGCCTATGACAAGTCAATAACAGAAATTTTTAATGCAGGTTCTACGTAACGACCGACCAGGTCGTTACATTCTCCCCCCCTTAAACAAACGTTCGTCCTCGAACGGGTCTAGAAACATACCTGGAGTCTCAAACAAGTGAGGATATTTGCTCTGCATCTCCCGTTCGGTCTCCCAAGTAGCCTCCTCCACTGGCTGACCTCTCCACTGTACCTTCACTGAAGCTATATCCTTGGACCTCAACTTTCTGACCTCGCGAGCCAAAATTGCTACTGGCTCTACCTCATATGACATATCACCCTTAAGTTGAATTGTGCTGAAGTCTAAAACATGAGACGGGTCACCAACATATTTCCTGAGCATCGACACATGAAATATAGGATGAACACTCGATAAGCTGGCAAAGCAAGTCTATAAGCCACCTCTCCAACCTTCTGAAGCGCCTCAAAAGGACCAATAAATCGAGGACTCAGCTTTCCTCTCTTTCCGAGCCTCATAACACCCTTCATGGGTGTTACCTTCAGCAGTACTTTATCACCTTCCATAAATGACACATCCCGGACCTTCCGGTCCGCATAACTCTTCTGCCTAGACTGCGTCGTGCGAAGTCGCTCCTGAATCAACTTCACCTTCTCCAACGCATCCTGAATCAAATATGTGCCCAATAGCCTAGCCTCACCAGGCTCGAACCAACAAACCGGGGATCTACACCTCCTACCATATAAAGCCTCATACGGGGCCATCTGAATACTGCACTGGTAGATGTTATTATATGCAAACTCTGCTAGTGGAGGAAACTGATCCCATGAACCACCAAAATCAATCACACAAGCCCGCAACATATCTTCCAAAATCTGAATAGTTCGTTCCGACTGCCCGTCGGTCTAAGGATGAAATGCAGTGTTCAACTCTACATCAGTGCCCATATCTCTCTTACGGCCCTCCAAAACTGATATGTGAACTGAGTACCTCTGTCAGAAATAATAGAAACCGAAACTCCATGCAACCGGACAATATTTTTAATGTAAATACCAGCTAACCGCTCTGAAGTATAAGTAGTGCTGACAGGAATGAAGTGTGCGGACTTGGTCAATCTATCCACAATGACCCAAATAGCATCAAAACCCTTCGAAGTCCGTGGAAGCCCAACTACAAAGTCCATAGTGATCCGCTCCCACTTCCACTCCGGAATATCTAACCTCCGAAGTAACCCACCTGGTATCTGGTGCTCATACTTGACCTGCTGGCAGTTGAGACACTGTGCTACATACTCAACAATATCTCTCTTCATCCGCCTCCACCAATACTGCTGTCTCAAATCCTGATACATCTTCGCGGCACCCGGATGAATAGAATACCGCGAGCTATGAGCCTCTGCTAATATCAACTTTCGAATACCATCCATATTGGGCACACAAATACGGCCCTGCATCCTCATAACACTGTCATCACCAATAGTTACATCCCTGGCATAACCCCGCCGAACTCTATCCTGAAGAACTAACAAGTGGCGGTCATCATACTGGCGAGCTCTAATCTGATCATAAAGAGAAGACCGGGAAGCCATGCTAGCTAATACCCGTGGAGGGTCTGACAAATCCAACCTCACTAACTGACCCGCTAACGCCTGAACATCAAGTGCTAAAGGTCGCTCTGCTGCTGAAAGGTATGCTAGGCTCCCCAAACTCTCGGCTCTGCGACTCAAGGCATCGTCCGCTACATTGGCCTTTCTCGGGTGATACAAAATAGTAAGATCATAATCCTTGAGAAGCTCTAACCATATCCTTTGCCGCAAATTCAAATCCTTCTGCCTCATCATATACTGCAAGCTACGATGATCAGTGAAAATCTCACACTGTACCCCATACAAGTAATGCCGCCAAATCTTTAGGGCATGAACAATGGCAGCTAACTCAAGATCGTGCACTGGATAGTTCTTCTCGTGCACCTTCAACTGTCTAGACGCGTAGGCAATCACCCTACCGTCCTGCATCAATACCTCTCCCAAGCCAGCTCTAGAAGTATCACAATAGACTGTGTAATAACCTGAACCAATAGGCAAAACCAAAATCGGAGTTGTGGTCAATGCTGACTTGAGCTTCTGAAAGCTCTCCTCACACTCATCAGACCATCTGAATGGAGCACCCTTTTGGGTCAACCTGGTCAAAGGCGAAGCAATAGAAGAGAATCCTTCCACAAAACGACGGTAATATCCCGCCAAACCAAGGAAATGCCTAATCTCAGTAGCTGAGGACGGTCTGAGCCAACTCTGCACAGCCTCAATCTTCTTTGGATCAACCTGAATACCCTCACTAGACACCACGTGCCCTAAGAAAGCTACTGAACCAAGCCAAAACTCACACTTGGAAAATTTTGCATAAAGTTTCTTCTCCCTCAACCTCTGTAACACAATCCTCAAGTGTTGAGCATGCTCTTCCTGGCTACGAGAATAAATCAGGATGTCATTAATGAACACAATGACGAACAAATCAAGGTAAGGCTGAAACACATTGTTCATCAATTGCATGAACGCGGCTGGGGCATTGGTCATCCCAAATGACATAACCAGAAACTCATAATGACCATCTCTGGTCCTGAAAGCAGTCTTCGGAATGTCAGAATCCCGAATCTTCAGCTGATGATACCTAGACCTTAAGTCAATCTTGGAGAACACCTTAGCTCCGTGAAGCTGATCAAATAAGTCATCAATACGAGGCAAAGGATACTGATTCTTCACCATAACCTTATTCAGCTGTCTATAATCAAAGCATATACGCATGGAGCCGTCTTTCTTTTTCACAAATAACACTGGTGCACCCCAAGGTGACACACTAGGCCGAATGAACCCCTTATCTAAGAGTTCCTAAAGCTGCTCTTTCAATTCTTTCAAATCCGTTGGTGCCATGCGGTAAGGTGGAATAGAGATAGGCTGAGTGTCTGGCACCAGGTCAATACCAAAATCAATATCCCTGTCAGGTGGCATGCCTGGCAGGTCTGCAGGGAATACATCCGGAAAATCACGGACTACGGGAACAGAATCCACAGATGGAGTCTCACTACTAACATCCCTCACAAACGCAAGATAAGATTCACACCCTTTCTCAACCATACGCTGAGCCTTTAAATAAGAAATCACTCTGCTAGGCACATGCTCTATAGACCCCCTCCACTCAACTCTCGGAACTCCGGGCATAGCTAGGGTCACAGTCTTAGCGTGACAATCAAGAATCGCATGACATGGGGATAACCAATCCATGCCCAGAATCACATCAAAATCAACCATACTGAGTAACATCAAGTCCACTCGGGTCTCTAGACCCCCAATAGATATAAGACCACCCGATACACACGATCCACAAAAATAGTATCGCCCATCGAAGTCAAAACATGAACAGACGTAACTAAAGACTCACGGGGCATATTCAGAAAATGAGCAAAATAGGATGAGACATAAGAGTACGTGGAACCAGGGTCAAATAAAGCCAAAGTATCAGTGTGAAAAACTGAAATAGTACTTGTAATCACCGCATCTGAGGCCATAGCATCATTCCTAGCCGGAAGTGCATAAATACGTGCCTGGCCTCCACCTGCTCGACCTCCCCTTCTAGGGCGGCCTCTAGCTGCCTGACCACCACCCCTAGCTGCTGACCACCACCCCTAGCTGCCTGGGTAGGTGGTGAAGTGACTGGGGCTGAAGCCGAGGGTTGAACCCTCTGCTGAGATGAACTACTAGGACGACGGGGACACTGCCTCCACTCATGTCTGAACTCTCCACACTCATAACAACTACCTGGAGCTGGAGATGAAAACTGACGAGAACCCCCGCCGCCATGATAACCACCAGACGAACCATGCATATAAGAACCCTGATAAGATGATGCTTGCGTGGAGCTCTGAGCTGGAAGGGCACTAAAAGATGAACGTCCCTGATGAGAACTACGAGAACCCTGCCCCGAAGATACACCACTGTAAGCTGGGCAAACTTGATGTGTAGGTCTAAATGGACGACCTCTGTTGTGCTGAAACTGCCCTCTAGAAGGGGTACCACTGAAGCTACCTGATCCCCGAGGCCTCTTGACCTCCCTCTCCTCATGCTCCTACCTACGAACCGACTCAATGTCCCGAGCAATGTCAACTACCTGCTCAAATGTAGCTCCAGACACTCTCTCTCTGGTCATCAAGATCCGAAGCTGATAAGTAAGACCATCTACAAACCTCCTAATCCTCTCCCTATCAGTAGGGACAAACTCAGAAGCATGTCTAGCCAACTCGGAAAATCTTATCTCATACTGAGTAACTGACAACTCTCCTTGGCGCAGCTGCTCAAACTATTTGCGCTTCTGCAAAAAGATCGTGGAGAACTGCTACCATGAGAGTGGTGCTGAACCAACCGGCCTACGCCTCTTGAATGCCTCCCACCAAATAAAAGCAGCACCCGCAAACTGAAATGTAGCAAACGAGACCCCACTGGTCTCCAAAATACCCGCAGTACGCAATATCCTTTGGCATTTCTCCAGAAAACCTTGGGATCCTCACCCTATGTGCCGCTGAAAGTCGGAGGCTTAAGTCTGCTGAACCTCTCTAGCCTACGCTGACCATCCTCGGGCATAGCTGGAACCACATAGTCCTGAACTGGGGAAACCGGCTGAGCTGGGGCTTCTCCCGGTGTCTGAATACCACGTACAGCCTGCTCAAGTGTCCGAGCAACTGGAGTCTGATTGCCTCCCCCGGCCTGAGTTGCAGTGGCAGTAGTGGACATAGCAACTGCCTGAGCTAAACTGGAACACACCCTCAATATTTGAGCCAGGGTCTCCTGAAGACCCGGAATAACAATAGGCACTGTCGGTGCTTGAGCCTGTCCTGCTGAAGAACCATCGGCGGGAACCTGATCCTGAACGATATGGGGATCCTGGGGTACTGTCCGGCTGCTGCACGGGCTGGTCCCCTACCTCTACCACGGCCCCAACCCCTTGTGGGTCTGGCTGGTGTCTAGTCACCCTGATCGGTATTGTGTGTCCTCACCATCTGTGAGAGAATGAAACAACGTAAGTTTAGATTTCAAGAATCAATAGATTGGCACGAAAGAGTTCAAGAAAGATAGAGATGTTTCCTAAGAGTTCTGCAGCCTCTCGAAGATAACTACAGACGTCTCCGTACCGATCCGCAAGACTCTACTGAACCTGCTCATGACCGTTGAGTCCTATGCAACCTAGAGCTCTGATACCAACTTGTCACGACCCCAAATCCTAACAGGTCGTGATGGCGCCTATCGTGGAACTAAGCTAGCCAACCATCACATTACTACGCATTTGTTCCATTATAGTAATTCACAATTCAATAATAAACAACAAACATAGCATAAAATAATTTCTTTCAGTCTTAGCGCCCCAATAATAGTCTAACAACTCTAAACAAAACCTCCCAAGACTGGAGTCAACATGTTCACGAGCATCTACAAAATAAAACTAACTCTACTAATGTCTTGAATAAAGGCTAGGAATGAAATGCTAAAACTAAATAAGGAAGGGAAATGGAGAAGTTATGGACGCTGGACAGCTACCTCGAAATCCCTTAAAACAGCTGCTAACGAACAGAGACAGCTACTGCTCCGAGCCGGTACCTGGATCTGTGCATAGAGGCACATGGAGTAATGATGAGTACGCCAACTCAGTAGTAATGACAATAAATCACAGTCTGAGAAATACGAAACACACAGCACGGATACACCAATTCACAAAAACAGTAAAAACACCAAATCACCATAAAGTATTCATCAAATACATAAGTTCGAAAACCAATTTCCAAAAATCCTTTGAAACAAGTATAATTTCAATATATCTCAGTAAAAATCAGTTTGAAAAACGAAGTGAATCGTAGTTAAAAACTCAGTAAAATTATCATAAATCTGCCCCTCGGGCCAAAATCATTTCTCGTAACAATTTCCCTCAGTATCAGCCCATCAGGCAACCTCACAGTCACTCAATATCAGCCCTGCGGGCATCACTCGCACTCAATAGGTACTTGCGCTCACTGAGGGTGTGTACAGACTCCAGAGGGGCTCCTACAGCCCAAGCGCTATAACAAGCCACATCATGGCATAAATCACTTACAATATTGGCCCTCGGCCTCTCTCATATCACAACATCCTCACAATAATGGCCCGCGGCCTCACTCAGTCAGACACTCTCAACATGCCCTTCAGGCCATAAATATATCGGGTTCTCGACTCAAAAATAGTGTTTCATTTTCAATAAATAGTATCAAAATACTCTGAGTGCCAAAACAATTATTCAAGAAAAGACTGAGTGAAAAAACATAACATATCAAGTGAGGAAAATAGTAAAAACAGCCCCAAGGGTTAAACAGATCGGCACTAGGCCCCAAACATGGCTTACAACCCAAATTATATCAAATATATATCAATACTATTAAGCATAGGCTTTAAAATCGGTTTCGCAACTCAATAGTTGCCTAAAAAGGAATATATCTCCAAAGTTCCAATTTCGCATTCCAAAATCCGTGAAAGGATGTAAAGTCCGGGGTTTCATACCCTCAGGACAAGATTTAAAGACATTACTTACCTCAAACTAGCCCGAAAACTATTCCGCAATATGCTTGCCTTTCGAATCAACTTCTGAATGCTCCAAATCTACCAAGTTCAGATTTTTTATCATCAAATTATGCTTAAAGAATGGATTCCTATTGAAAAATATTAATTTTAAGCACAAAACCCGAAATCGGTCAAAACCCGATCCCCGGACCCGCGTCTCAGAACTCGAAAAATTTTATACCAAAATGTTCTTCATCATCTCACGAGTCCGTACACATAAAGAATGCTAAAATCGGATTTCGTTTGACCCCTCAAATCGACCCCTAAAAGTCTCATAATCTCGAGCCCTAACCCACATTTTCTCCTGATTTTCATGATTTAAACGCTGAGATTATGTTCTTTAATCACCTATAATCGAGTTTTAAGGTCCAAAATACTTACCTCTATGAAGAACACTGATTTTCCCTCTTCAAAATCGCCTCAAAAGCTCTCTTTCCGTACAAAAATGGTGTAAAAATAGGTTATGGTCGCGGAGGGTTTAATTTAATATTGCCCAGAATTTTAATAAAATACCATGTGCGTTCGCACGTTCGCACAGGGTCTTCTCCACTCCCTCACGCGATCGCAGCACTGTGCACGCGATCGCACTGTGCACGCAATCGCACTGTGCACTAGCTACCCTTTTCCTCACGCACCCAGGCCCCTGTGCGGTCGCACACACTCACACGCGATCGCACTACCTCCTCCCTCTCTACTCTGCGATCGCACCACTTCACCTGTGATCGCACAGAAAAAAATTCCGAGGCCTCACCAACAGACCTATGAGATCGCATATGACACCCCGCGATCGCATAGAGGAATTTACACCCTGCAACACACCAGCAAAAACAACAGATTTTTCAAGTCCGGAAGTGTCCGTTAATCACCCGAAATCAATCCCGAGCCCCTCGGGACCCCAACCAAACATACCAACATGTCACATATGATCATTCAAACTTAGTTTCACCCTAGGAACACCAAAACTAACATCAAAACACCAAAATCACATCGGATTCAAGCCTAAGAACTTTCAAATTTCTAAAATCCACCAACGATGCCGAAACTATCCAAAACAACTCCGATTGACCTTAAATTTTGTGGACATATCAAAAATGACATTACAAATTTGTTCCAACTTCCGGAATTCCGTTGCGACCCCGATAGCCTATTTTCCACTGCCAACCGAAAGTTGCCAAAAACTAACTTTCGCCAATTCAAGCATAATTCTACACCGGACATCACAAAGTTATTCTGAACACACTCCTAAGTCCTAAATAACCTAATGAATTTATCTGAGCCATAAAATCCATATTGTGAGGTCATTTACCAATAAGTCAACCCTCAGTTGACTTTTCCAATTATAAGGCCATTTTTAAAGACTAAGTGACAAACTCTCACTACAACCATTCCGATTTCAAGCCTACCAACTCTAACACATCAATAACAGTATAATCAACTTATGACAAGTCAATAACAGAAATTTTTAATGTAGGTTCTACGTAACGACTGATCGGGTCATTACAGATTTGGACTGATTTTAAACAAGAATTGCAAGTGAAAATCATACAAGAAGTCCACCAGAAATGCTTATACACTTTTATACAATTTTATATACTTTTATACAATGAGGTACATTATGGATACAAGTGCATAAAAGTGTATAAAAATATATAAGCACATGTAACGACCCGGTCGGTCGTTTTGAGAGTTAGCGCCCCGATCCCCTATTAACCGCTTTCCCACGTTTATATCTGCTTATGGGACTTGTCGGAATTATTTGTTGTGAATTTCGGTGAGCTTTTGGACACATAGTCCCTATATATGAGTTAAAGCTTTAGAAATCGGACAGTAGTTGGAACTGTGTGAAGACAGATCCGGAATGGAATTATGTCAACTGTGTTAGCTCCGTTGGGTGATTTCAGGGTTAGGAGCGTGTCCAAAATGTATTTTCGAGGTTTGTAGTAGATTTAAGCTTGAATTGGCGAAAATTAGAATTTCGGTAATTTCAGCCGATAGGTGAAATTTTGATATCGGGCTCGGAATGGAATTCTGATAGTCGTTGTAGGTCTGTAGTGTCATTTATGACCTGTGTGTAAAATTTGAGGTCATTCGGACTAGTTTTGACGTGTTTCGGCATCAGTTGTAGATTTTGGAAATTTCCTAAGTTCTTAGGCTTGATTCCATGCATAATTCTTCGTTTTGATGTTATGGGGCGTGGTTTGAAGGCTCTAAGTTCAAATGAGGTATTAGGACTGGTTGGTGGGTTTGGTTGAGGTCCCGGGGGCCTTGAGTGTATTTTGGATGCTCAACGGGTTAAAGTTCGGACTTAGGAAGGATCAGATTTTTTGGTGATGGTGTTCTTCTATGCGTTCGCATGAGGGGTATCGTGAACGCATAGGCTAAGTTGGGCTAGGGGTAAAACTACTCTATGCGATCGCGTTATTCTAGACGCGAACGCGATGGTTTGATCCAGTGCTAATCGCGAACGCGTGGGCCAGGCCGCGTTCGCGATGAAGGATTGAGGCTTTAGCGGGTCCAGTGTTTTACCCTTCGCGTTCGCGTGATTGGTACCGCGTTCGCGTAGGGTTAGGAATTCAATGGTCCGCGTTCGCAGGCCTGGGTACGCGTTCGTGTAGGCCAATATTTGAGCGTGTGATTTTTACCCTTCGCGTTCGCAAGGGTGTTTCCGCGAACGCGATGAGGTCTGTTCCTAGGCAGATTTTAAAACCCAAAATCGAGGGTTTAAGCTATTTTTCACATTTTGAACTTGGGAGCTCGAGAATTTGAGATTTTTGAAGAGATTTTCACCTGGGTGATTTGGGTAAGTAATTCCTACTCGATTTAGACTAATTTCCATGAATCTACACTTAAATCTATCCTTTAATTTCAAATTTATGGTGGAAAATTGGGAAAATTTTGGATAAAGTTCTTAGGCCAAGTTTTTGAGTTTTGATCGAGATTTTGGTATCCGATTAGAGTGATTCTTGTATGGTTAGACTCGTGAGTGAATGGGTGTCCGGAATTTTTAATTTTTACTTAATTCCGAGACGTGGGCCCGAGGGACTTTTTGGGCAATTTTCCTAATTTCGTGTATTAACTTTGAACTAATTAGCTAGATTGATTTCTTAAAGTGATATTTACATTATGCAATTGACTTGAATAGATTTGGGACATTCAGAGTCGGGTACTCGTGGCAAGAACGTGGTTTCGAGTTGAGTAAAGCAGTCGAGGTAAGTGGCTTGCCTAACTCCGTGTTGGGGACTTTTCCTTAGGTTGTTTTAATATATTTGTTGTCTGGGCGCCTTGTACGTGAGGTGACGAGTACGTACACGGTCCATTTCTGTCAAAATCCCATTTTTCTTCAAAAATTATACAGTGCCTTGTACTTGAATTTCATCATTTCTACATGTTTAATTGTTCATCTTAGATTAGGAAAGCATGCCTATTGTTTTCATATTGAATTCCTTAATTGACACTCTGTGCGCCATGTTTAGCTAGTTTTCCCTGCTTTCCTACCTGTATCTTGATGTGCTGTTAAAATTGGTGTTTATTTGGCATTTACTTCGCGCTGCATATTTAAATTGGGGACTACGGACGTATTCTGAGAGATCCCCTTAGAACTGCATATTTAAATTGGGGACTACGGACGTATTCTGGGAGATCCCCAATGTACTGTATGACTATGTTTGGAACTAGGGTACGGTATCCTGGGAGTTTCCACTGTGAGATACATTGTGTTGAGCCGAGAGCTCCATTTTAATGTTTAATTCAGATTATTCATTTGAACTATTTACTTTAGAACTTATTTCTTTTCCGCACTATTTAAACTGTTTATTTATAAATCCAGTAGAGCCTTAACTTGACCTCGTCACTACTTGATTGGGGTTAGGCTTGGCACTTACTGGGTACCGAACGTGGTGTAATCATGACCTTTCGTGCACATGTTTTTCGTGTGCAGATCCAGGTGCCAGTTCTCAGTTCCGTGGCTAGAGGTCGTCATAGCTGCTTGAGGAGACCGTAAGGTAATTTTGTCCCGTCCGCAGAATCCTCCGAGTCACCAAATACTTGTAAATAATGTATCAATCTTGTATATAAAATGTATTTATACACAATTATACAATATTATACATTGTTGTGCAAATGAATCCTATCAATGGAGTTTCACGTGTTCTTCTTCTTTGTTGAGCATCTTCTTAAAATTAACTCAAAGTTAGCTCAAATATATTCCAATCACTTCAAATTTTAAGTTATGAACTCTTTTTGTTATTTTCAATCAATTAGAACAATACGCAATACAAATAACTAATCAACTCGAAAAACTCAATTTCTAGAATCCAAGCTCCGTACGACCTTTAATGATGGACTTATACTTTTTAAGTTTTCAATCAACCACTAGAGTTGAATTACATGTGGAATGAGGATAAGACTGAGACAATGCTAGTATCTTCTTTCTAGTTTAATGATCCAACAACGTACTAAGTGAACATCTTTAGTGCACGCAGTAAACACAGTTCTCCCCATTCTAATGGAGCAAATGTGTTGGGATGCATACTATTAACCATATGTTTGGATATTGTATTTATTATGAAACTGTCACGATTCGGAATTTCCACCGTTGGGACCGTGATGGCGCCTAACATTTCACTTTCTAGGCAAGCCAACGTTACAGAATCATTTAAGACAATTCCTATACATTCCAGTAATTAACAACAAATAAACTATAATGAGTTAAAAAAAGAGTGCAGAAATTTATAACAGCCTCAATCTATACTACTACCCAGAATCTAGAGTCGCAATTCACGAACTTCTAAGATTTTACTACAAGTAAATTTCTGAAGGAAAAACAACTATTTTTGAAATAAAAGAAACACTAAAGTGTGAGATATAGAAGGGGATGCCTGGGTCTGTGGACGCCGGCAGATCTACCTTGGGTCTCCTATCATATGAATCTTGTAGCCAACCTCACGATCAGCTCGGACCAGCAGCAAAATCTGAACAGGAAGTGCAGAGTGAAGCATCAATACAACCGACCCCATGTACTAGTAAGTGACGAGCCTAACCTCGACGAAGTAGTGACGAGGCTACGGCGGGTCACTCATACTACAACTTGTACACAGTGTATATATGATAAAAGAAGGAAAATAAGACAGAATAGAATAAAGTAGTAACTTGCAAGAAATAACTACAGTGCTCAGAAGTAAGTCAACAATGTTCAGATATTACCAATCCTTAGGTGCAAATAAGAATATCGTAAAGCTAACACAGTTCAGGGAAAGCATAAACACATAAGTTGTTGCGGCGCACAACCCGATCCCACGGTACATATCATATTCCTCCCTTATTTCCTTATAATAGCATAAACAACAAAATATAAATAAAAGTGTTGCGGCGTGCAATCGATCCCACCATATCACAATAACACAACCACAGTTCACCCTTATTCCACCAAACAATCCACCCTTATTACACTTGTTGCGACGTACAACCCGTTCCCACCGTACAATATCAATTCACTGTTATTCCTCCTCAATATATCACCCTTATTCCACATGTTACGTCGTGCAACCCGATCCCACCATATCAATATTAATTACTCAGTATGTACAGAAATTTCACAATTCAAATCACAGAACCCTTCACAATACTTAAACTTCAAACCGAAACAAATAGGAAGCTTGTACACCATAAAGGTTCACATAAGTAATACTCCCTCCGTTCCAATTTATGTGAACATGTTTGATTGGGATCGGATTTTAAAAAAAATGAAGACTTTTGGAATTTGTAATCCTAAACAAGTCAAAAAGGGGCCCAGAGTATTTGTGTGGTTATAAAAGCTTCTCATTAAGGGTAGAATTGTAAGTTTAAGCTAAATTATTACCAAATGTAGAAAAAGGTCATTCTTTTTGGAACGGACCAAAAAGGAAATAGGTTCACATAAACTGGAACGAAGGGAGTACTACACAGCGAGACCAATTCAGAATATCCAAAAAAAGTATCGATAAACCAGCTTAAGCAATTAATAAGAGATAATGAAGCTACGGAAGAACTAATACCATTAACAGAGAGAAACGATGTCCGACAAGTAACGATTAGGCATGGGAATACAAGTAGAGCATGTAACTGTTAAGACAAGGAAAGAGACAATATGAGAAGAACATGAAAGAAACAGGCAAAACAGATAATTTGGCGGCGCATAAATACTCGTCACCTCACATATACACCGATCACATAAAATTCATATAACAAATAGGTGGAGGGTTCCTAATTCCCTCAATTCAAGGTTAGACACAACACTTACCTCGTTCCACAGGCCACTCAATGCTCAATTACATCTTTTCCTATAGAATCCACCTCCAAACCACTCGTATCCATCCACAAACGACTCAATAATATCAAATCTTTCTAAAGAAATCAATTACAAATGCATAAATTTATATTCCCCAAGTTTTCCCCCAAAAAGTCAAAAATCGACCCGGACCCACTTGGTCAAAACCCGAGGTTCGGACCAAAATCCGTTCACCCATTTACCCCCAATCCCGATTATGTAATTTGTTTCGAAATCCAACCTCAATTCAAGGTCTAAATTCCAATTATGCAAAAATCCCTAATTCTACCCAAACCCCCAATTTCCACCATGAAAATCCTAGATTTTAGGTTGAAAACTCATGAAATGTAATGGGTAATTGAAAGAAAGTAGGTTAGAATCACTTACCAACAAATTGTGGAAGAAAATCTTATGGAAGAATTGCCTCTAGGTCTTTTGGTTTTGAAAATTTTGAAAGAATGGCAAAATCCCGTTTTAGGTTCTGTTTTGAATAACTGGGCGACAGTGTTCATCGCGTTCGCATGAAAACGGTCACGTTCGAGAAGAGCTGTGCCTTAATGACTTACGCGATCGCGAGAGGCTACACGCGTCCGCGAAGGTTTAGCCCCCTTGACCTTCGCCTTCGCAGGACAACACCCCCTTTCCCGTAGTGTAACCTCAAGTTCTCTCATTCCAGCCCATCTACACGCATTCGTGTAGTTTTGACGCGTTCGCAAAGGGTAGTCCCCCCCCCCCCCCCCCCCCCCCCATTGCTCCGCGTTTGCGTCCTTTACCTCGCATTTGCGTAAGGTATTTTTTCCCCAGTCCCAATTTCCCTTTCGCCATCACGGTTGGACATACGCGATCGCATAGAAGCCTACACCAGACATCAACTGGAGTAAAACACTAGGTTTTCTAAGTTCAAATCATCTCGTAGCCTATCTGAAACTCACCCAAGCCCTCGGGGCTCCAAACCAAACATGCACACAAGTCCTAGAACATCATACAAACTTGCTCGCGTGATCAAACATCCAAAATAACACCTAGAATACGAATTAAACAGCAAATCAAATGAAATTTTTAAGAAACCTTTAAAACTTCTATTTTCACAACCTGACGTCCGAATCATGTCAAATAAACTTCGTTTCTCACCAAATTCGATAGAAAAGTCATAAATATTATAGTGGACATGTACCGGGTTCCGAAACCAAAATACGAACCCTGTATTAATCAATCCAAACATCAGTCGATTCTTAAAAATCATAAATCTTTCAAACTTTCAATTTTCAACAAATATCTATAACTCGAGCTAGGGACCTCCGAATTCAATTCCGGGCATACGCCCAGGTCCCCAATTACGATACGGACCCACGGGGACCGCCAAAACACGAATCGGGGTCCTTTTGCTGAAAAACATTGACCGAAGTCAACTTAAATGAATTTTAAGCAAAATTCTTATTTTTATCAGTTTTTAACACATAAACCTTCCGGGAGAACACCCGGAATGCACACGCAAATCGAGGAAAGCTAAAATGAGGTTTATGGGACCTCGAAACACAAAATAGGTTCTAAAATATAAGATGACCTATCGGGTCATCACATTATCCACCTGTAAAATGACCGTTCGTCCTCGAACGGACATAGAAAAGTACCTTGGCTGGTGGAAAGATGTGGATATCTACTCCGCATATCCGACTCGGACTCCCAAGTAGCTGCCTCGACAGGCTGACCTCTCCACTCCACTCGAACAGAAGGATAACTCTTCGACCTCAACTGTCGAACCTGCCAGGCTAGAATAGCCATCGGTTCCTCCTCGTAAGTCAAATCCTTGTCCAATTGGACAAAGCTAAAATCTACACGTGGGACAGATCGCCGTGATACTTCTGGAGCATAGATACGTAGAACACCGGATGAACTGCTGATAACCCCAGTGGCATCGCAAGCCTGTAAGCTACCTCTCCCACTCTCTCAAGAATCTCAAAAGGTATGATATACCTAGGGCTCAGCTTGCCCTTCTTTTCAAACCTCATGACACCCTTCATGGGTGATACCCGGAGCAACACTCTCTCCTTGACCATGAATGCAACATCACGAACTCTACGGTCGGCATAACTCTTCTGCCTGGACTGAATTGTGCGAAGTCGGTCCTGAATAATCTTGGTCTTATCCAAGGCATCCTGCACTAGATCTGTACCCAACAAGAGCCTCCCCTGGATCGAACCACCCAACTGGCGACCGACATTGCCTACCGTATAATGCCTCATAGGGAGCCATCTAAATGCTCGACGGGTAGCTGTTTTTATAGGCGAACTCTGCAAGGGAAAGAACTGATCCCACCGAAGTCTATAACACATGCGCGGAGCATATCCTCCAAGATCTGAATAGTACGCTCAGACTGTCCGTCCGTCTGAGGATGGAATGATGTGCTCAACTCAATCCGCGTGCCCAACTCACGTTGTATGGCCCTCCATAAGTGCGAGGTAAACTATGTACCTCGATCACAAATGATAGACACGGGCACACCGTGAAGACGGACGATCTCACAAATGTAAATCTCTGCCAACCGCTCCGAAGAATAGGTAATTGCCACATGAATGAAATGCATTGACTTAGTCAGCATGTCCACAATGACCCAAACGACATCGATCTTCCTATAAGTGCGTGGGAGCACAACAATGAAACCCATAGTGATACGCTCCCACTTCCTCTCGAGAATTTCTATCTGGTGAAGCAAACCACCGGGTCTCTGATGCTCATACTTCACTTACTGACAATTCAGGAACCGAGCTACATAGGCAACTATTTCCTTCATCCTCAATAATGTTGTCGCAAGTCCTAATACATCTGGGCGGCGCCCGGATAAATAGAATATCGGGAACTGTGGGCCTCCTCAAGAATCAAATCACGAAGTCCATGCACATTAGGCACACAAACACGATTCTACATCCTCAAAACTCTGTCATCTCCAGTAGTAACCTGCTTGGCACCATCGTGTCGCACTGTGTCCCTAAGGACCAACGAATAAGGGCCATCATACTGCCGATCTCTGATATTCTCAAACAAAGAAGACCGAGCGACTGTACAAGCTAGAACATGGCTGGGATCTGAAATATCCAACCTCACAAACTGGTTGTTCAGAGTCTGAACATTTGATGCAAAGCGGTCTCTCACCAACTGGAATGAACGCGCGGCTGCCCATACTCGCTGCCTTTTTACTCAAGGCGTCAGCCACCACATTGGCCTTCCCCGGATGATACAACATGGTGATATCATAGTCTTACAATAGCTCCAACCACCTCATATACCTCAAATTGAGATCTTTTTTCTTGAACAAATACTGAAGGCTCCGATGATCCGTGAAAACCTCGCATGACATGCCATAAAGATAGTGCCTCCAATTCTTCAGCGCATAAACAATGACTGCCAACTCTAAGTCATGGACAGGTAATTCTTCTCATGAACCTTCAAATGTCGCGACACATATTTTCTTAGTGATGTTATACAAACATTTTGCTCCTCAATGGATGTTTATAGTATGAAGCAACGACTGTTCACGAGCTTCTGGCACTGCGGCACGGTCCGGGGAAAACCTGATTCCTTTTGGATAATTTCACTCGCGTCCCTGCTACCTTATATAGCAACCATGTGTTGTGTACATGTTTGTAGCTACTTTACTCATCTTCAGTACTGATTGAAAATCCATCATAAGCTATTCGAGAAAAAGAATCACAAAGTATCGAGGTAATCTTCTTCCATATTTTCCTTTTTGATTATGTATTTGAATTTTTTTTTCTCAAAAACATAATTCTATTTGTTCGTTTCACTCCAAAAAGGTAACATATTGCTTATGTTTCTCCATCTGGGTCTCTTTTTATAATTGTATTTGATTAATATTTGACTTTTTCCTGCTGGGAATTGATATCAACGAAGGTGATATTATTATTAGAAAATTCAACATTTACTTATGCCTCTATGGTTGATGATCGCAGATTGTTAATGTAAATCCTAGGGAGCCCGGCAATGCGGCATAGCTTCAGGCAAGGACACATGGTGGTACATCTCTTTGTCAAAGGATGCACCAAATCATGCCAACCCTAATGTCGTTGTTCGTCATCCAATTTCTCCTCCATCTGTTAGTTCAGCTGTTCTAGCAGCAGATAAAGAAGAGATAATTTTTTGTTAGACTTGATAATTTAGCTACCTTTAATGTTATAAGAAATATTTTGTAATGACTATTAAGGTTTTGTTATGATAATATATGAATCCCTTATTAACAAAAAATAGTATGCAGTAGCAACACTTCCTTTGTCAGCTACCTTGCTAAGGGCATCTCCAACTTTTGCTCCCATTTTGATCCCCAAAATGGAGATTTTCCCATTTTGGGGATAACTTACTCCAACCATTACCCATTTTCCCCATAAGAGAATATATATTTTTTCTTCTCTCTCTTCTATATTATATTATTATCTTTTATTTCAATTTATTTTTTAATTTCCATTGAACAAATTTCATCTTTTATTTTTATTAATTTGTAATTTCCTTAAAACAATTCCATAAAATTTTAAATAATATACTTTGTAAGCAATTATTATAGATTAACTAATAATTCAAATAAAAGTGAAATCATTGTGATACAAGATTAATTAAATACATATTACATAACGATAAAATTCATTCAAAATACTACATAAATATTCAACTTCAACCTCTAGTATTCTCCCATAAATGATCTACTAATGCATTACGAAGTGCAAAATGAGCATCTTTGTCCTTAATTATGTCGAGCTAAATTTTTTTGAAATCGTTGATTTTTATCTACTGACATTTTTACTATTGGAGGTGGACCTTCCAAATCATCTTGAATTGGTGCACTAAGATCACGTTCATTCTTGAATTGTGCAGTATAATACATGTAGTCATTATATCATGTAGCATTTCTTTTTGCCAAAAACGTGAGGGTCCTGCAACAATTGCAAAGCGTTGTTGCAAAACTCCGAATGCACGCTCAACATCTTTTCGACGTGATTCTTGTTTCATCGCAAAATATTTCTTCTTTGTCGAGTGTGGCTCACAAATAGTTTGCACAAGGGTTGACCATTTTGGATATATACCGTCACCTAAATAATAACCCATATTATATTCTTGTCACTTTTCAATTTTAATGTACAAGGGTTGACCATTTTAATGTATTTCCAATTTTAGCAACATCTAATATTTTATATTTTTACTATTCATTTTTTGAGATAATTATATATTTTTTGTACAATTATAACTTATAATAAAATTAACTTACAATTTTACATAAAAATAATATATGTACGAAAATTAATTCATCAAATATACGCCAAAGTTGAGATGTAAAATTAATATTATAAAAATATTATATAAACATAATTAGGTATATATAAAAAGATGAATCAAAAGAGTTAAATAATAAAATATGCATGAATAGTAATGGGGGAGATGAATAGTGTCCCCATATTTGGACGAACACTACCCATCCCCATTTTAAGGGCAAAAATGGGAGAGGATTGGAGCTCCATATGGAGAAATGGGGAGGGTTGGAGATGGCCTAAACGTCTCAGCATTAAATTTCTTGGTAATATTTTAGCTGGACAAATAACTACCAACTATGTCGGACATATGCAAGGGCACCACCCATCTAGTACAATATAAGTATATGTGCATTAAAACAACTAAGATGACAAAACTACTAAAACTTCAGCTGAAATTGTAATAGATGTGTTGCATTAGGCTGATACCGTACATGCACACGTCTTTCTTGCTTTCTCATGCCGCTTGCTTGCATATAGTGATCTAACTAATGAAAACAATTGAAATAGACGAAATTTAACTGCAAACAAATAGAGAGCCATCTATTTTGCTGTTTTTGCGCGCCTAAGTAGATAAGACAATCCCAGTATACATCTAAATAACAAAGAAATGCAAAATTTGTTTTTCCTGATGAACGCAATTGACAACAGCAAATACACCCTCCTCTCTCTAACTCTGATATTTTTAAACCCTCTCTATCTTTGACAAACTTCCAACTTCTGAGATCTAATATCATATAGTACAACATTCATATTTTTCACACTACCAACTCATCATTCTATTTTTATTTTTGTAATTGGTAGGTTTTCAGGATGACCTGATCTTGGAAAAACCAGAATATTGAGCCTAACTTGGAGAAATTTAGCAGTGTCACAGTTTTAAACCGTTGCCATGTAAATAGACGCATGCATGCGAGGAAAAAGTTCTTTGATTAATAAGAGAAAAGTTGTCAACATCAGCCAAAGAGGACATCTTTGGTTCCCATCTCACTCCCACAATCACGACCAGTTGGCAGAAACACATATATGGTCCTCAACCACATTGTTGCCTCAAGTACTCGGAACTCAAGAAGAGAAGACCCGATAACTCCACTCATAAGGCCCTTTGTCGCACATTCTGTACGTCGTGCTGCCAAATAGTGATCCCACTTCAACCTTGCTCCTTCAAATGAGTATCTGCACAGATACAGCAGAAGGTCTATATTTTCTCTCATTCTTGTTTTGTCTTTAGTTTCATACAACCCCTCCAGAAAGAGGATAGAAAAAGCAGAATAAAGATAAGCAGGTAGCATACCATTGCTGGTTCTTCCTGAACTCTGTAAGCACAGGGTAGATGTTCTCAAAAGCAGTATATGTCTCATCCCGCACCTAAAAAAAGGAAATTGTAGTAGTCAACGGTTATGCAATAATGGAAAAGTATCAGTTATTCAGTACAGACACAAGGACGCCTGTTTCACCTTTGCTCCAGTGAGGACAATCTTGCCAGACACAAAGATTAGCAGCACAATCTTGGGTTGCTTCATTCGGTATATCAATCCAGGAAACAATTCTGGTTCATACTGGAGAACCACATTACATCTCATCTCAGTATGAAAGAAATAACGGCACTATTCTTTCTCTTGGGATATCAAGAGATAAGAAAAAGAAAAAGGAGAAAGAATAACATGGAGCAAGGAAAAGTAACTTACACTTGAAAAAGCACCATGCGAGTAGGCCAAACCTTCAAGTCTAATGGGAAATTTCACATCACATGATCCAACTATATTCTGAATCTTGAAATCCTGCCACCAAGAGATTCCAGAGACCAAATAAACTAGTAAGTCTACTGAAACCAATGATCAAGTAAGAGTCTATCTCCAAAATCAGATTGCACGCACACACAGACAGAAGAACGCAAACTCAGCAATATATTGAGATATATATACCTTAAATTTGGCATCAAACCCAAGCTTCTGGATTATCCTTGCATACTGAAAGACAAAACATCGCATGTTGGGTAAGATAGAAGACAGAACAGAAATTCTTAGACAAATATTGTCTAATTTTTGGTATGTATCTTTTTCTACCAGATGCCACATGTTCGTGTTTTTTCATCACTCTTCAGGAATTTTCAAAACATTAATTGTTGTCACTTGTAAATGTCGTATCCACATTATAGTAAGGAGTTAAGTTTCTCGTATTACATGTAAGGGCCCTATTATGTTTCACAATCAAGAAATATGGTCTACCTTCCTTGCTGCAAGCTTAGATGATTGTTCACTCTTTGCCCCGGTGCAAACCTAATTCCAAGAAATAATATATCGTTAGCAAAGAAGCCCAGCATGAACAGAACAGCCTTACATTGAAGAAACTTTCCAGTAGAATGGGATAGAGTAAAAGAATTAGGTTTAGGAAGTGTTTTCATGGACAAACCATGAAACTAATGGAGCAAACTGTAATACTGGGAATAGATTACTTACAAAAGCAGCCATAACAAAAGACAAGGCTTACCATCTTTCCAGATGCGAAAATCAAAGCTGTAGTCTTTGGTTCTCTTATCCTCATAATAACAGCAGCAAAACGCTGCAGGATGATGTGAGAGGGCCATTATCAATAAAGGAATGAGAAGTGTTAACAATCTATATGACGAATATGACCTGATATAGATAACACCCTTCCCCAAAAAATGATGGTAACCAAAAAAGATAAAAAATAAGAGGTTTGCCTATGTGAGTCAAGAATTTATACTCAAATACCTTTGGATTGTATTCAGCATTACGTGCTTGCAATGCAATAGCTTTAAGATCCAACTTGCAATCCAAGTTGACAGTTGAGACAATATTCCTGAAATCAAGAATCGGCTGAAACGTTTAACATCAACTCCCAGCAAATAGAGGATGATCTTGCATATAAGAAGCATGAATATATGTCTCCACGTTACAATCTTGAATCATCAGCCAACTTTTACATAACAGTAAAGGAAAACTGCTCTCTCTTTCTATATCTATATCCAGACAGCTTGCTTGAAAGTGGGGTTCACTAATCTAATCCTCCGAAACCCATCAACCGCCAAAAGCTACTCATCTATGATTAGTTCATGAATTCACTTATTTGTGGTGACTATTATTATGTGAGATCACATTCAATTGCTTCACCAGCAAAAGTGATCACAGACCACCACAATCCTCCCTAATGTTTTGCGCAGGAAATTAGGATAATCTTGAATAGCATTACAAAACATGGCTACCACATATAACCCCCCCCCCCCCCCCTTNNCCCCCCCCCCCCCCTCTTATGCAGATGGCTGCCACATTTAGCTCCACTGAAAATTGCTACACATCGGAGAAAAAAGGCCCATTGCAGCAAAGAATGTATTTAAGCATCTCAAAAATTAACAATGTTCAACTCATTTCTTTGCACAAAAGCCAAGAAGGGTATGAATCAAAATATTAAAACATAGAAGAACATGACCCTTTTGTTCTTTTGTTTTGGTTTGGTTTTGTTTTTTGTTTTGTTTTGTTTTGGTATTTTTTATTTTTTCATTAGCAGAAAATAATTCGAGCTTTGGATACATAGGTTATAAACACCAGATTCCGGTAGATTCAATCTGATTGACTTATATTGACTATCCAACCAATAAATCGTTTCCTCTGGTTTCAAAACCTTTAACTCCCTCCTTAAGACATGACAATGGGGACGGAAGGGAGAGAACTTACTGAAGAGTAGGCACAATCCCAGATGGGTGCTTAGACAAATCCACTGGTTGGCTCCCTTCTAGACCCACTTCAGCCATTCCCCTTGTTTCGTTATCCAACGGTCTCAAAATACACACAAATTTCCACTTAGTCAAGAATCTCACAAAACCAAATTCTTAAAATTACAATTTCTTTGATTCAAGTTAAATCTTGACCCGATTTTCTCAATTAGGGTTTCCAATCAAGATCCAGAAACACAAAGATCCAACCCGATTCAGAACCACAACCTATTAACAACCTTATTATGAAATCAAAATTTGTAAATCTAGGTTTTTGTTTAAAGAATCAGTACGTGAAAATCCAGTTATCAATTGTAAAGCGCCAAAATTTTGAAAGAAGAAAGCTTATATATATTTGTATGCGTAAAGCTTTGGATTTCTGTGAGGGGTGCTGGGCTTTATGGAGAGAGATCTCTAGAGAGAGAGAGAGGGAGGAATATATGAGAGGATCTGAGAGAGAGGGGCAGGTAATGGCGGTGAGGAGGAGAGCCTTATCTACCCTTGGCTTTGTATTTATAGGGGGTGACCGGTGACCGGGTAAGGTGATTATTAGACGGTAAGCCGTCTATTGGCTGTTAAAGGCTTATCATTCCCCTTTCCCTATTTATATATGGACTTGGTGTCCAAGTTTCTATATATTTTGGACGGATTTCAACGGGGTGAAACTAAAAAAAAATTAGTCATATGTATAAATGCTAATTGAAAATTAGTTAAGCTTTCAAAAGTAATCAAAATTTATTCATTCTTCGTATGAAGATAAATTTTGAACAAAAATACTATTTAAATTCGAAAAATATTTTAGCATAATATGTTGGAGTCGAATTTTTTATATGTAAACTTCCAGCATAACATGTCAGGATTTCATAATGTGTTGGAGTTTCAACATAATATGCTAGAAGTTCATACGCAGGTGCTCTAATCTCCAGTATATTATGCTGGAACTTTCTGTGCGCTGGTCCGACATAATATGCTGGAAGTTCATACACAGGTGCTCCAGTATATTATGCTGGAACTTTTTGTACGCTGGAGTTCTGGCATAATATGCTGAAAGTTCATACATAGGTGCTCCAATCTCCAATATATTATGCTGGAACTTTTCGTGTGACAGTAAAATAATAGTTATATTTCAATGACTTTGCAGACACGCTTGCTACTTTTTAATTACGAGTTCGAAACTGGTTAGGTCGTGTTATTTTAACATTTCTAGGCCCATCTATACTTGGTCTACATGCCCGTGGCCCATTGTAAATACACAATTCCATTCACATTTATTAATTTATTTTCACATAGTTTATATGAGAGTAAATAATGATATGATAAGGCTTATTTATGATTTGACCTATGACTTCATATTCACTAAGTTGTTCTTTTGAAACATGAAATTAGCCTTTCCATCTTTAGTTTTGGTCTATTATACCGTTTATTTCATGTTAATTACGAATATTGATCAACAATAATTATAATTATGCTTTCCCAAATAAGTTGGAGAATATTGAACATGAAATATAATTTCAATTCTTCCAAAGTTGAATAAGATTTAGGGTGTGTTTGGTAAAAAGGAAAATGCTTTCCAAGAAAATATTTTCTTGGAAAACAAGTAGTAAAATCTTATTCATTTTCTAGTGTTTGGTACGCAAATTAAGAAAAATATTTTCTCAAGAGTATTCATAAATAATTTTGATACAATAAACATGAAGCCATAAACTTTCGAACCAACAATCTTCCGAACCCACAAATTTCATAAACTTCTGAACCGCAAAACTTTCGAAACCGCGAAATTTCGAACCCGTAAACTTCAAAACACATAAACCTCCGAACTCATAACTTTGGAACTTGTAAAATTTTGAACCTGTAAACCGAAAGATGAAAAAAGTAAAACTGAAAATATATATAAAAAAATATTTTTTACCGGGGAG
>ML285517.1:24316-79593 GCA_005239495.1 Nicotiana undulata
GTGGAGGTGGGGGGTGAGGGTGGGTGGGAGTGAGGGTGCGTGGGGTGGGGTGGGTTGGTGGGAGTAAAGAATAGGGTGGGGAAGCTTGAGAAGGAGTTATGGAAAATATTTTCCCTTCTCTTGATAGGGAAAACATTTTCCTCCAATTGAAGGAAAATGAGTTAATGAGAAAAAATATTTTCCAAAATATTTAAGCCAACCAAACATGAAAAAATTAGAAAATATATTCCGGAAAATATTTTCCTTCGTACTAACACACACCCTTAGAGTACACCGGTAATCCATTGCATTTACCATTCTTTACATCGAAGAAGTATTTTACTACTTAGCTCTTTTCAGATCCAATTAAATGTATTTGTGAATTTTGCTAAAATTTTGATTTAGTTTTCTTTCTAAAAATGAAGAAAAAATGCTTAAAAGTAATTTTGTTAGTTTCGTGACCTAGATATAGTTATCATATTTGACTTCTATTTTTACTTTAGAGAAAGATTACAAGTTGGCATTAAGTTGTGGCCTTTACTTTTACTTGGTAGCATCTACGTGGGTGTACAAAAGAAATTGATAAATCGCTTTAAATCGATAATTTGAGTGAAACCATAAACAAAAAGTCGACTATGATTCGATTTGGTTTGATTGGGAAAAAAATTCGACCACAACTGGTTTGGCTTGAATTTACCTTAAAAAGTCAAACTAAAACCAAATCAATATGCCTTTACATGTATACAAGTTTTAAAAATATTGCATATATAAAAGTATGTATTGTAATGTAATTTACAAAAATTTCTTAAACATTTTCATAGTTCTCTCTTTTAACGTTTTATTTGTTTGGACTTTGCCGAAAGTAAAACTAAATCAATATTTATGCTAACAAAAAAAATTCAATCCAATACTAGGAATGACAATAGTATCATATATCTATTGCATTGGATTAGACATAAAAATGCATACCTTATTTCTTATTACTGTTATTTAGTCATGTAATTGTTACTTAGTACTCAGTAGTCTTACTTATTTTAGTATGACATAGTACTTTTAGATTATTTTCATTTTTATTATGGCTTATTAATTAGCTATATTTATTTTCTGCAATTTTATTATTTTTATTGTTGAATATTTTGATATAATATAATGAATCATCTCACATTATTTTATGTAATTTTTTGGAAAATATCTTATATAGTTGTATCATACTAGAATCAATGATATATTTGGAACATAAGTTATTATTTTGTGCTGCCAAAATTGTGTCTGAAAAAGAAATCTGAAAAATCCGAGAAAACCAAAAAACCCGAGTAAATCGAGATTGAAAAATTTGATTTTTGGTGGATTGATTTAGTTTATAAATTTAAAAATTCGATACAATTAAATTAATTTGATAATTGTAAAACCCGAACGAACTTCACATATATACAGCCTAGTAAGTAGTAACATCTATAATATAGCTTTTAATGTTAGAGAGAATTCTTACGGCAAATGTTTGTGCAGTGAACCTCTAGCATGACACTCACTATGTGAGTTGAATTACGTGAGATTATTTTTGTCTTGTGTTGTGTCGCTCTTGGGATTATTAGAGATTGCATTAGTGAACCACTTTCAAGACATATTCACTATATGGATTAAATTATGCGAGATTATTTTTGTCTTGTGTTACTTTGGAAATTGTTTACCCTCAGTGTCGGATAACAACTAAATTTGTAAGTGGTTTTAAGAATACACGAATTTATTTGATATAAAGTGATAAAAAGTCAAATTGAATTAACAAAGATAAAGTAGATTCAAACGACACGAGAAAGACAGTTCACGCCTTAGTGATATATTTGCCCCTCAGTCCAGGCTCTTATAGTCAGCACTAACGAAAACAACAGAGCTAATAACAGAGAAAATAGTGATATTTGCTTTGTAATGTGTATTACCCTGTCTTTGATGAATTATCATACCCCCTTTATATAGTAGGGGAATCCTACTCTAGGTACAACTCTATAAAAGGTAAAAAAATCCTCTGATTAACTGATTTTCGGTCCTTCATCAATACGTGTCGAGATCCCCGCCGTAATATTTAGCCGGTCATAGATGTTACGGTCTTTTGTTGGCCGTGCTTGATTGCTATACAATATTCCTTGAGGTCGTATAAAGATAGGGTCGATCCCGAACAGTGACCCTGAAGTTCCCGAGGTCGGGCGGCACGCCCCCGCATTCTGACTCGATGAGACCGACCCTCTATTTTGGTCCCCCATTATCATGTCTCGAACTTAACTTATTTTATCAAAGACCGAAATGTACCATGAGCCCGGTTTTACCCGTATACAAATAGTCCCCTCGTTTCTCAAAGAGTAAATAACAAAAACGACATGAGCTCTCGATTCTTACTTCGACACATCGCGGCAGAAACGACAAAACATCTGAAACGTCTCCTCAGTCAAATCATAATGGCATTAAATGCATGTCAGCCGCCGGTCGGCCATCCTTGGACATGAAATGCCGTTGAACTACTATAAATACCCCCTCCTGTTCATTTTTACTTTACATCAAACCTTCTACCCTCGTACCCTCAGGATTCCAATACTCATTAGCACTTTTACCCTGGTTATTCGAGGTCCTTTGCAAGAATTTTTACCCATCTTCTTCTCAAGCCAACAAGTCTAATCCTTCAACTTCCTTTCTTTCTTCATCTTTCCCAGATTTTCCAAAGACTTCCAAAACCATTCCCCAGAAAGAAGCTCCTTCTACTTCGCGGCCAGCTACTGAGGCTGATGAGACTGCTCCGTGCACGGCCGCTGATGAATCAGTACCCCAAACCTCCTTTGAAAATGTTCATCCCCGGGGATGCTCGGTCAATGTCAATTTCAAGGTTAAAAAGCCTTCCTTCGTACAAGGTAAGTGTGAGGAGGTCTCGAGATACATCTGTTCGATTACTGAAGAGGTTCTCCCTACGGTCCGAAAAAGCTGCAACTAGGCCGATAAAAACATAGTGGTCCCCGACCCTGAAGAGTCCATTACCACTTATGTCGAGGGATATTTAAGTGTTTACACTTATCCCTTTACATTGGTCCTGGTAGACCCGATCATTTTATATTTCTGTAGGAGGTACAACGTGTTCCTAGTCCACATCCTCCTCCAATATTTTGTGAACAAAATCGATGGGTGCTCGTTCACCATTGATAATCTAATCCGCTTATACAGTCCCTGAATCTTCCGAGGGGGCTGATAAAGCTTGTGCGTCGGGCCAGTAAAGCCCCGTGCTCAAGCATCGATGAGGAGCGAGATCGATACTGGCAAGGCCGTTTTATCCGAGCGAGGACTTCAGACTTGACTCCTATTGAATGCAGGCCATTCCCCGAGATGTGGAATACGTCACATAAATAGAACTTACCTTCGAGTGTTGATTTTATACTTACTTCTCTTTTCCTTATCGGTGCTTGTGGTGGTGCAGCCGTCGCTCGGGTCATAAATATTGTCCTTCGACTCAAGGAGTAGGTCGAGGGTATCGTTTTACAAATGCCCGAATTCGAGCGCTCGTGGCACAAACTTTCGAAGGACCGGTGGGAGGCTCGATCCCATGGTGAGACTTCTTTCCCGAGTAGGTTGTGTTAGGATTCTTCTTTTAATATTAAGCCCTCATTCCTTTTACTTCTTTTTGCAGGATTATCCAAGGATGTCGAGATTAGGCCTCCAGTTGGTGGCAAGGCCTTACCTGTTGAGTCTCCTGCTCCGGGATAGGCCGAAGAGGAGAAAAAGAGGAGGGCTCTAAGTTCCCCGAGCTCGGAGAAAAAGAAAACAAGGAGAAGGCTGGTGCGCAAGCCAAAGGAAAACACCATCTCCCAAGACCCACCTTCGGATGTGCTCTATCGGCTGAGGGACGAGTCCAAGGGAGAAGAACCTTTCGTTCTAGTGTCCCGCGAGCCATCGTATCTCGAAGAGCAGGGGGCCACTGAACTAGAGATCCATGAGGCCGATCTACCTCAAGTCAGGGAGGTCGATAAGGAGACCGGGGCCGAGGCTACCCTGGATGCAGGCAGTGCCCTGAAAAAGGCTCGAGGTGTTATAGACATCACCGAGTCACCCTCGTTTATCGAGTCCATGTATAACAAGGCCTAAACAGTGAAAGATCTCCCAACGAGGGGGCCCATAGAGCGGGCGACCCCCTCCGCTGCTCTTTTGAGGGCGTGGATTCCACCGCCACGGAGGACGTCACCGGATTAGGTGACTTAGAGATACCGAGGAAAAGTCCGTCCTCGGAGGAAGGTGGGCCTAACTCGAGCCCGAAACTGATCAACTGGTTCTCTACCCCGAGTGCGGACCCTGGTCAGAAGTGGTCCATTATCATCACAGTTCCAGAGGATGCCCGGGTTCTTTCCGCCCTCTTAGGGGTGGCCAGTTACCTCTGATGTCTAGTGACCGAAGAAGACCAGATCAAAATGAGTGAGGTAGATGCGCCATGCCTGTTCAACAAAGCACAACATGCGCTGAACCGGGTAACTCTAGATAATTCTTGATGATTTAAATTTTTCCTCTAATACTTGAACTAATTTAATGATAATTCTAATATCTTTCTCCGTTTGTAGGACTCGATGCTTCACCACGAGACTTTCCTCCGGTATAGAGACTAGTTGAACCAACTCGAAGCCAAAGTCAAAGAGCTTGTTGAGAAGAGAGACACGTACAAACTTCTCAGCGAGCAACGCGAAGGAGAGGCTAAGAACCTTCTGGCTGAGTTGGAAGCGGCTCGGAAAGAACATGCCGACCTGGTTGAATAGGTAAAAAATTTTAAAGTTAGTGACGATGAGCTAAACACGGTGACTAACGGTCTGAACCCGCAGGTCCAACAGAGATTGATCGGATCGACTAACTCCGAACCGAGATGGACATAATCAAGGTCGAGGCCGAAGAGTGGAGAGGCAAGATTGACCTCCTAGGCTCGAAAAAGGAGACTGCTTTGGCACAATTGACCTCGGCGGAGGCCTAATTTCGAGCAAGAGGGAGAAGGCTGAGGCAGGATCCCGGAAAATAGAGGATCCCATATCCCAACTAAGCTCGACTATCGCCGATCAAGAGACCCTTGCCAAGGAGCTTAAAGCGGCCAAGTCGGTGGTTGAAGTAACCAAAGCCGATGCCGATGAGATAGTGGACCAGTATAAAGTCGATGCCGAGGCATCCCACGACCGCCCGAAAGACTTTGTCGAATACACGAACTGTCAGTCCCGAAGGGAGGCCCTCGAGGAAGTTCGTGCTCGGCGTTTTGATTTGTCGGTCGAGGTCGAAAGTGCTAAGGGGATCAAGGTCGAGGCCAAAAAGTTGGCATATCCCAAGGACAAAGAATACTTCAAGGGTTCGGGCAGATCTAGGGGCAGAGAAGACTCCGATTATCCCTGTGATGATGCGGGCTCCGGCGAAGACCAAGCCGTTTATGTGCCTTGTAGATTTTTCTTTGTTTTTCATCTTTGTACTTCTTGTTGAGGTTGTTTGGAATTTGTAAAGATATTTTATATATAACCCTTCAACAATTTTTTAAACTTGTTTCATTTTGCTCTTTTCTTTATGATTGTAAGGATATAAAATACCTTAGTACGTAATAATTATGTCTTGTTCGGAGGTTCGAACGGGCCTTGCTCTCGATATTATTTTGCTTATGACTCGTGGGGGCCTTTGTATGATTGGAAGCCCTTCCATAGTACTTAGAATATTTTAGATTACAATTTGTCGAGGGTAGCCTTTTGAACCGGTTTAGAAATTTTGAAGGCCTTATTTTTTGGTTATGGGTCTCGGACGTCTCTGAGCCATTCTAAGACAGTCATAGCCTTTCTAGTTCGGGTGTTGGCCAATGGTCTTGTTACCTCAAGGTATCCGGGCTTGCCTAAGATAACAACCCCCGAGTGGGGATAGTCATAGCCTTTAAGGTTCGGGAACTGCCTAATAGGTCTTGTACCCTCGAGTTTCGAATGGCCTAGGCCGTAATTTTTTAAGAGAAATTTTTTAAGGGACAAGATATTTATCCGCAAGGTAAAAACTTCCTTTTATTTATGTGTGTAATATATACGGTTACACGTGTATACAAGCTTTGTGTTAGGGCTGGGGCGATCTATGTGGGCACGGTTCATTTGATCGTTTGGCCCTTACAGTAAATCCTATCGATCAAGCCTAAACTATTAGAGCACAAAGTTTCTTTCCTTGCTAAAATCATTATCCAAGGGTGATGCCCCTAGTGCTCGAGGCTGATCATAATGAAGCCTCGAGTACTATTGTCGTGATCTTCGACACCGGTTCATAATCGGTCTTCAATTCTAAGTTAGCATGATTTATTGTTACCTCATTAGAAACCTTGTCGGAAAACCCATTTGGGACCAAACAAATTCAACGGAAAAAGAGTTCAACGCGTGCTTTTAGGCCTAAAAATTGTATTGTTCCTTGACGGTCGGCTGCAAGTGTTAGTCCAAAATATAAATAAATAAAAGGAATGAATGGGATCATACCTTAGCAGTAATAAAGCTTCAAGTGAGTTGTGTTCCAGTTGTTCGATAGTCACTCACCGTTCATTTCTCCGAGTTTGTACGATCCTTTTCCAGTGATCTCGATAATTTGATACGGACCTTCCTAATTCAGCCCTAGCATCCCTTCATTCGCGTTTCGAGTGCTTAGTGTGACCTTCCTTAACACAAAGTCCTCGACATTGAAGTGTCAAAAGTTGGCTCTTCGATTGTAATACCTCCCGATCCGCTGTTTTTGGGCGGCCAACCGGACAAGGCGGCATCGCGCCTTTCGCCTAACAGTTCTGAGCTCGTATTCATGGCCTCGTCATTTTTTTCTTCGGTCGCATATCGTAACCTGAGACTCGGTTCTCCTACTTCGACCGGTATTAGAGCTTCGGCGCCGTAAACCAGCGAGGATGGGGTGTCCCTAGTACTGGACTTCGAGGTCGTACAGTATGCCCATAGGACTTCGGACAAGATTTCTTTCCATTTCCTTTGGCGTCGATCAACCTCTTTTTGAGGTTTTGGAGTATGATTTTAATGGTGGACTCTGCTTGCCCGTTCCCACTAGGGTGGTATGGTGTTGATAGGATTCTTTTAATCTTATGGTCTTCGAGAAACTTGCTTATTTTGCTGCTGATGAACTGTTTTGCGTTGTCGCACACGATCTCGGCCGGCATTCCGAACCGGCATATTATGTGGTCCCAAATGAAATCGATGACTTCATTTTCCCTGACTTCCTCATATGCCTGGGCTTCCACCCATTTAGAAAAATAGTCAGTCATAAATAATATAAATTGAGCCTTATTGGGTGCCCATGTAAGGGGGCCAACGATGTCCATCCCCCATTTCATGAACGACCAGGGTGACAAGACCGAATGCAGTAGCTCTCCGGGTTGATAAATCATCGAAGCATGCCTTTGACATTAGTTGCATTTTTATATGAACTCCTTCGCGTCCTTTTCTATGCCGGTCCAGTAGTAACTGGCTTTGATTACTTTCAAACCAATGATTCAGCGCTTGAATGATTTCTGCAGGTGACTTCGTGGACCTTCCTCAGAACATACTCGGTATCTCCCGGTCCTAGACATATTGCGAGTGGGCCATCGAGTGTTCTTCTAAGCAGGGTTCCATCTTTGGACAAGCTAAACCGGGTCGTCTTCGTGCACAGAGCCCTCGATTCTTTTAGATTCGAGGGCAGTTTTTCCGGTCTTCAGATACTCTATATATTTATTCTCTAGTCCCAAGTTAGGCTAGTTGAGTTTATCTCGCTGTGACCTTCTTTCACTACCAACCTCATGAGTTTGTACGACCGCTCCCGAGTCGAACTCATCGTCATCGACCGACGACCCTAAGTTAGCAAAGGCATCGGCCTCACTATTTTGATACCGAGGTACATATTGTAGAGTCCACTCCTTGAACCGATATAACATTACCTGTAGCTTATCCAGGTATCTTTGCATTCGTTCCTCTCTTACCTCGAACGTCCCATTAACTTGGTTCACCACAAGGAGGGAGTCACACTTAGCTTCGATCACCTCTGGCCCCAAGCTTTTGGCTTAGTTTGAGACCTGCAACCATGGCCTCATATTCGGCCTCGTTGTTAGTCAATTTTATAGTCTTATTAGATTGCCTAACTACGTAGCCCTTTGGTGGCTTCAACACGATGCCAAGTCTATACCCTTTTGTGTTCAAGGCATTGTCCGTAAATAGGATCCAGATCCTCAAAGAAGTCCCCGAGTTCAACAATAACTCTCTTTTGACCTCGGGTGTAAGGGCCGGCATAAAGTCGGCCACAAACTCTTCCAACATTTGAGATTTAATGGTGGTTCGGGGCCGATATTCGATATCGTACTTGGTGATCTCTACGACCCATTTGGCCAACCATCCCGAGAGCTCGGGTTTATGCATTAAATTCCTCAATGGGTAAGTAGTTACAACACATATGGGGTACATTGAAAATATGGCTTCAACTTCCTAGAGGAGCTTAGCAAAGCGAGCGTCAATTTTCTAGGTGAGGGTATCTACTTTATGCCTAGCCTAGAGTCTAGCTAACATAATAGATTGGAAATTGCATACCTTCCTCTTTCCGGACCAGGACTCCACTTACCGCTATCCTGGATACTGCTAAGTACATGTATAGTTCCTCGTCTGTCTTTGGAGTATGAAGTAGAGGTGGGCTCGAAATATACCGCTTGAGTTCCTCCAAGGCATGTTGGCACTCGGGGGTCCATGAGAAGTCATTCTTTTTCTTCAACTGTGAGAAGGACCAGTGGCTCTTGTCGGAAGACCTCGAGATGAATCACCCCAGGGCGGCTATGCGTCCTGTTAACCTTTGAACGGACATGATGTTGCCCAAAACAGTGATATCTTCGATGGACTTGATCTTATCGGGATTAATCTCGATTCCCAGTTGGACACCGTGAATCCGAGGAATTTCCTAGACTCGACTACGAATGCACATTTCTCTGGGTTCAGCTTCATATTGTACATCTTCAATATGCTAAAGGTTTCCTGCAAATATTTCAAATGGTCCTCAACTTAACCAACATATCGTCAATGTAAACTTCCATTGATTTTCCTATTTATTCTTCAAACATCCTATTTACTAGGCGTTGGTAAGTGGCACATGCATTTATTAATCCGAATGACATCACATTATAGAAGTAGGTGCCGTACTTGGTGATGAAAGAAGTTTTTTCCCGATCTTCCGGGTTCATCCGTATTTGGTTATACCCGAAATAAGCGTCGAGAAAACTGAGTATCTCGTGGCCGGTCGTTGCATCGATCATGCGATCGATGTTGGGAAGAGGGAAGGAGTCCTTGGGACATGCCTTATTCAAATCTTTGTAGTCTACACATATTCTTAATTTATTCCCTTTTTAGGGACTACCACTATGTTTTCTAACCAATCCGGGTACTTAACCTCCCGAATAGACCCTATTTTAAGGAGTTTAGATACCTCGTCTTTGATGAATGCATGTTTGACTTCGGAGTGAGGTCTCCATTTCTATTGGACCAGATGGAACTTCGGGTTCGGGCTCAGCCTGTGGGTGGTTATTTCTGGGGGGATCCCTGTCATATCACGGTGGGACCAATCGAAAAAATCTATGTTAGCTTTTAGGAATTGAATGAGCTTTTTCCTGAGCTCGGGGCTCAACCCCGTGCTCAGGTATACCTTTCGATCGGGCGAGTGCTCGATCAGTACAACTTGCTCCAGTTCTTCTATTGTTGATTTGGTAGCGTAGGAATCGTTAGGGGCTATGAAATACCTGGGAACTCTGTGGTCGTCGTCCTCATATATCCCCGGCTTATCCGGTTCTATCGAGGCCGATATCGGTAATTGCTATTTGGCCTTGTCTTTGGCCATCGGGTTCTGACCCTCTGATGTCGAAAGTGCGGATACCAGGATCACATTGTCAACTGCGAACATTTCGTTGGCAGTCGGTTTCTCTCCATAAACTGTTTTGATTCCTCCAGGTGTTAGGAATTTCATCACCCGGTGCAGTGTTGAGGGTATTTCCCTCATGTTATGAATCCATGGTTTCCCAAACAAAGTATTGTACCTCATGCCCCCTTCGATCACACAGAACTTCACTTCCGAAATGGTCCCGGTGGTATTTACCGGTAATTTTATCTCCCCTTTAGTGGTCTCGCATGCCATGTTAAATCCATTCAGAACCCTAGATCAATCAATACACGCTTAATTCAAATTTATTTATGAGTACAAATATTACCAGTGCATCGTTGTGGAGCTTCGCGATCCCTTCAGCGTCATTGAAAGACAAGGTTCCCTCCAGCATATAATCCCGAGTCCGTTTTTCCCTTGTAATGGATACTTTGGTGCGTTTCAGCATTAGCCCTTCGGGTATGTCGAACCCACCGATGAACATGTTAATGATGTGCTGAGGTTCCTCCTGCTCGATCTGTTTATTAGAATCTCTATTCCTGAAATGATTCTTGGCTTGGTCACTCACGAACTCTCGGAGATGTCCGTTGTTGAATAGACGGGTTACTTCCCCTCTTAATTTTCGGTAATCCTTTGTTCTGTGGCCTTGAGTGCCATGATATTTGCACATTAGGTTAGTATCCCTTTGGGTTGGATCAAACTGTAGAGTTCGAGGCCATTTGGTATCTTTGATGCGTCCGATGGTTGATACGATGGCGGCGACGTCGATGTTAAAGTTGTACTCTGATAATCTTGGTGTTTCCTTTGGCCCGATGGGCCTGAAACTATTTTTGCTCACGAGTCCCCGGTTGTTTTAACCTAGATCACTCCTTCTTTCACTTCTCACAGAGTTTCGCCCAGACCCACGACTTCTTCTGTATCCATTGTACGGCTGATACAGATCCATATTTGATCGTGGTTCCTGGTCCACGCCTCTCTTGACTATGTCTACGGCTCTGACGAGATAGACGGACCGGAAGGGGCCCCAAGCTGGTCATCTTCGACCCTGATTTTTGATTAGCTCAGGTAATAGCCGGATATTCTATCAAGTTTTGTTTCAACTGTTGTGAAGCCAACGAGTTCGAGCATAAAGTCCTTAGGTGAAGTCCTGAATGGCCCAATCAGCGACCGGAGGCAGGTCCATCCATTCCATTTGAAATCGGGACACGAATTCTCTGAGCATATTATTATCCCTCTGTTTTACTTTGAAAAGGTTTGACTTCCTGGCCTCGATCATGGTAGCCCCAACTTGTGCTTTTACGAATAAATCTGCAAGCATAGAAAATGAGTCAATAGAATTAGGAGGTAGGTTATGATACCATATCATAACTCCCTTTGACAGAGTATCCCCAAACTTTTTCAGCAAGATAGACTCGATCTCATCATCCCCCAAGTCATTCCCTTTGATGGCACATGTATAGGAGGTCACATGCTCATTTGGGTCGGTTGTTCCATTGTACTTAGGAATCTCGGGCATGCAGAACTTCTTAGGGTTTGGCTTTGGAGCCGTGCTCAGAGGAAATTGTTTTTGAACAAACTTCTTGAAATCCAGACCTTTTAATATCAACGGTGCTCCTAGGATTTGATCGACCCTGGAATTGTAGTTTTCCATCTTTTTGTCATTGGCTTCGATTTTCTTCTCTCATGTAACTACCCGTTTTGTCAGCAGCTCGATCATCTTTATGATCTCAGAGTTGGTCCTCGAATCGTTTCCATTTGGCCTCTCCGCGACTAGTTCATTTATGCGGGTGACTTCTCGAACGGCTCGAGCTCAATTCTTCTCGGCGCGCAGCTTTGGTTCTTCTACTAGACTATCGCGGCCTATTGAGCCTGTAACATTTCAAAGATCACCTGTAAATTAACCCCGTCCCCTCCAATGTCTTGTGTAATTTGGGATGTTGATGTTTTAGACGTCGATACCACACAATTATATAGGTTAATTGTGAGGTACCCAATTTTTTGAGTGCTGTCTTACTTGAAGAACCTGGTTCTTCTTGGTGTTCTAACTAGTGTTGTTTGCGGAATAATAAAAGCAGTAAAGTAAAAACACAGAGATTTTTACGTGGAAAACACCTGGCTCAAAAGGTGAAAAAACCATGACCTACACCTCAGTAGGATTTGCTCAAACTCTTCACTAAAAACTCTGAGCCAAACGGACTTACAAAATAAAATCTTTTGTAATCCTAGGATTAACTCTAACCCTATGTAGTAACTAGCCTTTAGCTAATTCCTACCAGCTTCAAGTTAACTCTAACTTGAACAAAGGTGTACCTATTACAATTGCTTCTATGAAAGATGAAAAGATACAATATTAAAACACCTACTACAACCAACTAGACTCAATGATAAACATATGGAACTGGTTCTTCTAGCTGGTATGTAGCTTCAGATTCGCACTCTCCAATTTGGCTCGAACTGCTTGCAAAATTTCTTCATGAATTTTGCTCTCAATTCTTGATAAATTTTTGCTTTTGTGCGTCTTCATATCATAAGAACAATCTGCAATTTATAGGAGTTAGTAGATAAGGAATTAACTAGAATCCTAATCCAACTCTTCCATGGTGAAAGAGTTCTAGTCAAACTCAACTCCTAAATCCTTCCTTATCTTTGATTATGTTCTTATTGAATAAGGAGTCCTTCTCTAATTTCGTTTTTGCAATCTTTTTGATCAGAAGATATCTCAATTTTATCAGAATATATTTATCTCCTGCATGTGCATCTCGTGTGTCTTTACTCTGCTGGTCTATGTCACCTGTGATGGACCTGGTTCATCTCGGAGTTACTTTGTCAATCTTCAAAACTATTTCCTTTCTTGGGCCAACAAATTCCCCCTTTTTGATGATGACAAACTTTGTGCTTCAAGCCTGTTTCAGCTTAGTCCAACAGTGACACATATTAGAGTATTACACATTTATCATAAAGAACCAAGTTCATTAGGTTATAAATATCTCATGTTCAGAGCACAACCTATCTTCTCCTTTTTGACATCATCGAAAAGTTGCAAAACAAATTGTATGAATCCCAGATTTAGCCATTTGGGCAACTGCATATGCAATCATGGATTAATCATCAATAATCAACTAAGAATTCAAACTATCAAAAAATAGAGATACTGAATCAGAGCAAAAAGCATTAGATTTCATTGATAGAGTGAATATGATTCTGCCACAATCCACAAAATAAAACAAAAACAGTTAAAACATGAGCAAAAAAAATTCTGAATCTGGGTCACTGAAAGTTCTAGGCAGGCTAGGAAATTAAGTCTTGGAAGAACTGCAGACCTGGTTCGTTTAGCCGAGATAGATGGTTCAGCAGACTTAGAAACAGATGAAGACTTCTTTGAGGAAGTCTTGACTTTATTCGGCTTAGGGGTTTGAACCTCTACTTTTGCCACTTTTTCACCTTGACGGACCAGGTCCATCTCATCCACTTCAACAGCCTCAATAGGCTCAACAACCTTTTCTTTCCCTTTTCCACTCTTTTCTTCTTACTCTCCTCTAAACCTCTCTTCAACTCGTCCTCACTTTGCTTTACCTTGCTCCTTGTAGTTCTTCCTCTTGGAAGAGAAATATTAGAAGTCTCAGAAGGAGCAACTTTTCTTTTCTTACTTTTTCTTGCTGTTCCAGACTTTTGAGCTTTAGGAGTTCTTTTCTTCTTTGGATTGTAATTATCGCCTAACATTTTCAGCAGATCCGCCAGGGTTTCCTCAGTAGATGAACCAGGTTCATCTGTGTGCTTTCCTAAATTTACTAACCCTTCAACGACTTATCCTGATTCACTTCCCCCTGCGTTCTTGCTACTTTGTTCCTCCTTTTCTGGCTCAGCACCACATATAGCCATTTTTACAAATTCTTGCCCTATTCCCCTCTCTTCACTCCTTACTCCCTCTCTCTCCTTTTTGTCTCAAGCATTTCCACATCTATCACAGACCCAACCAGTATGAACCTATTTTCTAAGTTTTCAGCGACCTCAAAAGAAGGTTATGATACAAAAGTTACCTATTTAGAATCAAAAGACCTAGTTTCTTGCCCCTCATTCGCCGACTTGAAAGAGTCATCGGAAATTTGGGAATGGTTATGTTAGGGAGGGGATGGCTTGAATGAAATTTTAGTTTTGAATATACGGTTAAGGCTTCCCTAGAATCTAGGTATTTTAATTTGGTAAGGATTCTTGTTGAAACAGAACTGGTTCAAAGTCAAATGGATAGGCTTTGAAAAGATTTTGAGTTTGGGCAGAGTTCTGCTCATGATTTAATTATTAGTATTTCAAAGTGTGTAGAGTGTAGAACACATACCTCGCCTTTCGAATGAACCAGCACGATGAACCAGGTTCATCATTTCAGAATCTTCTTGATCAAGCCTCAATTTGCAGAGATAGAATTTTTTTTATTAGTGACCAGTAAGTCATATCAAAACATGGCATAAGAGTATACTTTTTACAGTATGAGATTGAGCAATAGTTAATCTGATTATTTACACAAATTCCTGATTTTCTAGCCAATTTTTTTTTCATGTACATTCTGAACTGGTTCAATCAGGTGATCTTAATCATCCCTAATAGTAACTTGTTCCTTTCAAAGTGCTCTCTACTCAGTGCTTTTGTAAAGATATCAGCATGGTTTCACAACCAACTAGTTACTCCTTGACGTTCCTTCATTGCCTTGTTGATGTGGAACAGGTTCAGGTACAGGTTCCAACGAAATTTGGGAATTATTTTGTTCTATTCCCCCTGTCATGTTGCCCGGGATGGATGAACCTGTTCCATCACCTGTTCCTTCCTCCAGTGTTGCTTTAGTTTGGACTGAGTTTCTGACCAACCTAATTTCTTCATCATCTTGTTCATTACCAACCCCAGTTATTTCACCTTTCTTTCCATTTCCAAAGGAGACGTTTCCTCCTTTGAGTTCCTCAAGAGAAAGGAACTAGTCCTTGTTGCCAGTCATGTGTTTTGAGCAGCCACTATCCATGTACCATATTTGGCTACTACCTTTCACTTGAATCTACAAAAGAAAATCAGGGGTTAGTTTTAGGAACCCAAACTAGTTTGGGTCCCTTGCCATGAGAAAAGGGATGAATCAATTTCTTTTTAGTCCAGGCAAGTAACCAATTTTTCCTTCGAACAAATCTTGTGTTGTTTTGACTAGCCTTTTCTTTTGCATTGCATTCACTTTTGAAGTGACCAGTCTTACCACAATGTGTACAAATTTAGTGAGGTACTTGCTTTTTGGGTCCCACTTAGGCAGCGGATTCCCAAAGCCAAGTCCTCTTCTATTGCTACTATGGTGTTCTTGTAGCCAAGTCAAGGCATCAGAGGACCTGTTCCATTTGGTAGTTCTATCTAGTTCATGCTTGATCTTGCCAAGATCCTCCTTAAGGACTCTTATGTGCTCAACTCTTTTGTACAACTCGTCTTTCATTTTTCCTAGGTTTTCTTCTAATATGAGTTGTGTGTGATCAGATTTGTTTTTACCTGTTCCTAATTTAAGTTTTAGATTTTCAGATCTTAGCTCTAGGACAGTGGTGTCAAGTTCATGAACCTGGTTCTTTAACTCAGCATTTTTACTATCACTTTCACTAGCCCTAAGTTCCAGATTTTTGCACTTAGCTTTCAAAATCACACACTCCTTAGACAGTTGTTTCTTTTCATTGTTTAGATCCTCAGATTCATCAATGAAATCCAGGAGTAACTCAGATAGCGTTTCTTTAGACAAAAATTTAATCTTGTCTTTGAGATGAATTATACTTACCTTAGATTCCTCATCGGATTCTCCAATTGCCATAAGTGTTTGTTCATCTTCATCATCTGACTCCTCATCTGAACTTTCACCCCAAGCTGCAACCATTTCCTTTGTTGATGTTCTGTTTTTCTTGGGATGAACCTGTTCCATCTTCCTGTTCCTTCGTTCAGCTCTTTCCTTCTTCCATTCAATTTCCCATTGAGGGCAGTTTTTGATGTGGTGATCAGTCTTGCCACACTTGTAACACCCGTCATTGGTTTGTTTTTCAGGAACCCTTGGTTTGTTGTAGCTTCCACTTCTTGAAGGAACCTTTGCTCTCATTAGGTACTTCTTGATGTCCTTTGTGATCATGGTTATTTCATCCTCTTCTAGATCAGCTTCTTCAGTGATTTTGAATGCCAAACTCCTTTCCTTTTTGGGACCATCCATCTTCATTGTCTGCCTTCTAAGTTCATAGGCAGTGAGATTTCCAATTATCTCATCCAGCTTAAGAGTTGCAATGTTCTTAGATTCCTGAATGGATGTAATTTTGCTTTCCCAAGAGACTGGCAAGACCTTTGTCTTCTTCAAGAATGACCCTTCCAAGAGACTTGAGTTCATTGGTCAGTGTAGTGAACCTTGTATACATCTCTTGGATGGTCTCTTCTTCCTTCATGGTGAAATTCTCATATTGAGAATATAGTAGAGTTCCTCTTGACCTCTTCACTTGAGGTGTTCCTTCATGAGCCACTTGCAAAGTGTCCCAAATTTCTTTGGCAGTGGTACAACTTTGAATTCTGCTATACTCATCTGGACCGAGTCCACACACAAGCCACTTCTTGGCCTTAGTATTTTTCTCCCACTTTCTCAAATCCCCAGCAGTGCAGTCAGCTCTAGTATTTTGCACATCTAATCCTTCAACCGTCTTCTTCATGGTGGCTAAAAGACCGTCAGTGACTATGTCCCATAGTTCATAGTCTTCTCCAATGAAGTGATCTTTCATCCTATTCTTCCACCAGGAGTAATACTGGCCATTGAAGAGTGGAGGCCTAACAGTTGATTGTCCTTCCCAGTTCCCAGGTGGTGCACTCATCTTGATCTTTTCCTAAGGTGTTAGCCTCTTCAAGGATAACCCGCTCTGATACCAATTGATATTTTAGACGTCAATACCACACAATAATATAGGTTAATTATGAGGTACCCAATTTTTCAAGTGTTGTCTTACTTGAAGAACCTGGTTCTTCTTGGTGTTCCAACTACTGTTGTTTGCGGAATAATAAAAGCAGTAAAGTAAAAACACAGAGACTTTTACGTGGAAAACACCTGGCTCAAAAGGTGAAAAAACCACGACCTACACCTAAGTAGGATTTTCTCAAACTCTTCACTAAAAACTCCGAGCCAAACGGACTTACAAAATAAAATCTTTTGTAATCCTAGGATTAACTCTAACTCTATGTAGTAACTAGCCTCTAGCTAATTCCTACCAGCTTCAAGTTAACTCTAACTTGAACAAAGGTGTACCTATTACAATTGCTTCTATGAAAGCTGAAAAGATACAATATTAAAACACCTACTACAACCAACTAGACTCAATGATAAACAGATGGAAATGGTTCTTCTAGCTGGTATGTAGCTTCAGATTCGCACTCTCCAATTTGGCTCGAACTGCTTGCAAAATTTCTTCACAAATTTTGCTCTCAATTCTTGATAAATTTCTGCTTTTGTTCGTCTTCATATCATAAGAACAATCTGTAATTTATAGGAGTTAGTAGATAAGGAATTAACTAGAATCCTAATCCAACTCTTCCATGGTGAAAGAGTTCTAGTCAAATTCAACTCCTAAATCCTTCCTTATCTTTGATTTTGTTCTTATTGAATAAGGAGTCCTTCTCCAATTTCGTTTTTGCAATCTTTTCGATCAGAAGATATCTCAATTTTATCAGAATACATTTATCTCCCGCATGTGCATCTCATGTGCCTTTACTCTGCTAGTCTATGTCACCTGTGATGGACCTGGTTCATCTCGGAGTTACTTTGTCAATCTTCAAAACTATTTCCTTTCTTGGGCCAACAATTGTCGATCGAGCTCCACCAGAGACGCTACTCTCGGGGTCGGTAGGCAGATTCGCGTTGACGGCCACATGGGAGTTGGCATCAATCAGATCCGCTACTGTAATATTGGTGGGGTCAATAGGTGGTACCTCGCCACTGGGTATTATATTGTTATTCTCACTGTGATGGGGACTCAACGTCAACATGTAGAGGGGCTGACTGGGAGTTTGACATTTTGAGCTTTGGCCTGTAATTAGAGACACTTCAAAGAACAAGTGTAAACTAGGGTGTGTATAGAAGTCTGTATCAAAAAATCACTATTATCCTTAGCCCTACGGTGGCACCAAACTGTTTACCCTGAAAATCGAATAACAATTGAATTTGTAAGTGATTTTAAGGCTACGCGGATTTATTTGATACAAAGTAATAAATAAAGTCAAATTGAATAAACAAAGATAAAGAAGATTCAAACAACACGAGAAAGACAGTTCAAGCCTTAGTTAATTATCGGTCCTGGCTCACTATAGTCAACACTGACGAATAAGAACAACAGAGCTAATAATAGAGAAAATATCAGACCCCCTTTATATAGTAGGAGAGTCCTACTCTAGGTACAACTCTATAAAAGGTAAAAAATCCTCTGATTAACTGATTTTCGGTCCTTCATCGATACGTGCTGAGATCCCTGCCATAATATCCAGCCGGTCACGGATGTTATGGTCTTTTGTTGGCCATGCTTGATTGCTATACAATGTTCCTCAAGGTCATTCAAAGCTAAGGCCGATCCCGAACAGTTACCCCGAAGTTCCCGAGGTCGGGCGTCACGCCCCCGCATTCTGACTCGATGAGACTGACCCCTCGATTTCGGTCACCCGTTATCATGTCTCGAACTTGACTTATTTTAACGGAGACCGGGATGTACCATGAGCGCGGTTTTATTCGTATACATAACTATTAGAGCGTTATTTCTAATTTTATGTTCTGTTTTATATTATATCCAATATATCGTGGATTGCTCATGTCCAACCATGAACATAAGTCTAATAACCAAACCATAAATGTATGAATTATCATAGTTTAAGCTATACATTGATTAATTCCTATGGGTTTGATCCCAACAAACTAGTATAAGCATAAGGTTTAATTGGAGTTTGATTCGAAGTATAGAGCCAACATAGAAAATGTAGTAGATCAAGGTATACACTCCATTGAGGTAATTTGAATAATTCAACCAATTACACAGTATTTGTAGATGAAGTGGAGCAAGTTCAGCTATTCATAAATTATATGAAGGAGATGGATCAAATTAACTTTTTATACGATTACTATTGTACAGACCTTGCTATGTCTAATTGACATATTAACCAGAGTTTTGATCCTAACAAGCTACTTGGTTTGACGTATGAGGAATGATAATCATAGTATAAAACTACACATTTTTTAATCCCTTGTTTGGTTACCTTTTCATTTTATGGAATAATCCATTATACAGAAATTGCTTTATACCAAATAAAGATGGGGTAGCAATCCTTGTTGTAACGACCCAATCGGTTATTTTTAGCTCTAGCACATCGTTCGGCGGTTTGAGACCTTGGATTGCTTCACTTCATGTATTATGACTTGTACGTGTAGCCGGAATTGAATTTCGGGAAGTTTGGAGTTGATTCAGATGAACAATTCTCAGTTCGGAAGCTTTAAGTTGGAAGAGTTGACTAAGGTTTGACTTTTGAGTAAACGACCTTGGATATGAGTTATTTTGGTTCCGCTAAGTCCGGATGGTGACTTTGGACTCGAGCATATGCCCGGAATTTTATTTGGATATTTCTAGAATGTTTCGACACTAATTGGCGAAAGTTAGAAATTTAAAGATTTAAAATGTTCGTAGGTTTCACCTTGATGATATCAGGTTCATATTGTGATTCCGGAATTTTGAATAGCTCAGTTATGTCATTTATAACTCATGTGCTAAATTTGAAGTCAATCGTAGTTATTTTGGTATGAATCGGCATTAGTGTTTAAATTCGGAAGTTCATAAGTTCAATAAGTTTGATATGAGGTACGATTCATTATTTCGATGTAGTTATGTGTGATTTGAGGCTTCGAGTAAGTCCGTATCGTGTTTTAGGACTTTTTGGTATGTTTGTATGGGGTCCCGATGACCTCCGCTGTATTTCGGGTGAGTTTTGAACAAGTTTGGGCCTTTCGGCACTTTGATGATGTTCTGGATCGAGTGAAGTGTGAAGTGCACATTTTGGAGTGCTGAGGCAAAGCCTCATGTTCGGTTGCAAACTCCGAGAGTGCGGGGGCAGTGGAAAATGTGTGGACCGCAATGGAGGAAATCCGCAGGTTTGATGGTCTGACTTCAGAAGCTTATATCTTCTGGTCTATAAGGATTTTGGAGATGATCCAAAAATAAAAGTTGTAGCCCTTTGAGTCTAGTTTTAAGAAAGTCAAACCATTCATTATTTGGACCATTGTAGAAAAAGTTATGATCAATTAACTAAATCCTGGTAGTGCAGATGATGTTGAAGTGCAACCGCACAATTTGGATCGCGGCCGCAGAACCTAGAAGTGCGGACCACACAAAAAATGTGCGGTCAGCACTGTGGGAGATCAGATTTTGTACTTTATAAATGACGTTTAGAGCATTATTTCATATTTGGACTTTGGGAGCTCGGATTGAGGCGACTTTTCGTGGGGTTTTCAAGAAATTCATCGGGGTAAGTGATTGTAACTCGGATTTAGTTAATTTACATGAATATATCATTGTTTTCATCATTTAATTAGTGTTTTGGGATGGAAATTTGGGGAAATTGTAGAAACTTCATAGGCTTTAATTTGAGGATTTGAAGGTCGAGTTGTGATCGGATTTGACTAATTTTGGTATAGTTGAACTAATGGTTGAATGAGTTGTCGGATTTTGTGAGTTTCCTCGGATTTCGAGAAGTGGGCCTCCCGTTGAATTTTGGTTGACTTTTTGAGGGGAGATGGGAATTTTTATAAGTTGTTTAATTATTCGCATTGGAGTATATTTTGATTGATTTGCACCTTGATTGACTAGTTTCAGATCGATGGGTATTGGTTTGAGGTGTTAGAGATGCATTGGAGCCGGTTATGGAACTTCGGAGCAAGGTAAGTCTCCTTTATAACCTTGTGGGGGAAACTACCCCTAGGTGATGTAATTGTTATGTGCTATTAGTTGCGGGTGCTACGTACGCACGAGGTGACGAGATACGTGGATAAAGCATGTTTATGTCTAGGTAGACGTAGGACTTTATCATGTAATATTGGAATTATTTAAACTCATTCTGCTGTCTTAATTAATTGAATTCATAATTGAAATTGATTTAGAAATATATATATATATATATATATATATATATATATATATATATATATATATATATATATATAGTAGGCCGAGCCTTATCACCTCGAGTTGTTGGCAAGTTATTTGAGAAACGGTAAAGGTTATATTCACATGGTGCTAATGTACGGTATTGTAGGCATGTGTCCCGTAATTCAATAATTTCCTTTCTTTCTTCTGGAGCGGGCCGAATGCCTCGGCGGTATAATAGATGCATCTATGGTTCGTGTCGCTCAACCCTCGGTAGTGTGCACATTATTCTGTAATGGGCCGAACGACCTCGGCATAATCGTGGCGCTATATCGCTGGCAGTTTGAATATTCACGAGATTATGATTCCACTGATGCTTGGACTTTTATATGGTATTCCTTACTGCTTGATATTGGCCCTTGATACATCTGAGATGTTGAGGTAGAATACAAGATTGAGAAAATCACAGCCTTTAAAAGAAATTTTTGAAAGATTATGTAACTTACAGATTTACCCCATTATTGTTGTGTGCCTCATATCTGCTTATGATTTATTATATTTCTTTATTGGACCTATAGTAAGTGTCAATATCGACCGCTCGTCACTACTTCTCCGAGGTTAGGCTAGATACTTACTGGGTACGCGTTGATTGACGTACTCATGCTACACTTCTGCACTAAATGTACAGGATCTGACAAGTCCAATTGGTGGTTATCTTGGCACGTAGGCGCAACTGTTGAGGAGACTTTATTGTGAGCTGCATTCCAGGCTATGTATCGCAGCCCATAGAGTCTCCGTCGTACCATTTACTCTATCCTGTTTTATTTACATTCTAGAGAGATGTTGTATTATTATTGCACTCCTTAGTAAATTCTCATAACTTGTGACACCGGGTTTTGAGATGTCCTAGAAGTTGTTGTGATTTTGCTTAGCATTTACACACTTTATTATCTATTCTGTTAAAATTTTAAGTTTCCATGACTTTAATGCGTTGATTTCTTTATCTAATAAAATTCACGATTTCGAAAATAATAAAGTTCATAATTAAGTTGGTAGTTCACCGTTGGCTTGCCTAATGACGACGTTGGGCGCCATCACGACCTATAGTGAGTTTTGGGTCGTGACACTTGTATAATCTATGTTGAGAATCGGGATTAATGTGATAAAAGGCCAACATACCTTTGTTGTTAATATACTTAATATTTGGCGTATTTATCTATATTTTGATAGTAGTTTAACCTTATTTTCAAGTGTTTTTGAATAGTTTAGTGGTTAAATCTCACCAAAACTATCCTAATTGATGCTCTTTGGTTGATAGGGAGTTGTAAGAAGAACTGAAGGACTTTTTGAAGTTTTGGAACAAAAATCTGCTCAAACTGAAGAATAGGACAAAGTGCAAAAACAACACATTTTCCCTCTAATGTGCGCTTATCTGGACAAGGTCAAATGCATAGCGCATGGTGCGCACACAGCGCAAGCCTAACACGAGTAGAAATTTCTAGGCGAAAATTCTAGGGATGTTTGGTCTTTGGAGTAAATTTTACACGATATAAAAGCTTTTTTGTTTTGCCTCCCAAGGCAATATCTCGACCTGGAAAGAAGAGAACATCACTTTCGAAGCAAGGAAGAGCTTGGAAGAGTCCAAAAACCATCCTGATCAAAGATTTGAAGAGTTTCTCTCAACTTTTCTTATTTTTATGTATTATGGAGTTTGTTTTAAGAATAGTAATTTTTTAGTATAAACATGAGTAGCTAAATTCTCTATCTAGGGTCTTGATGAACCTGTTGTTGGGTGATTTTGAGTAAATATTCCTGAATCATTGATACTTATTCTATTTGTTTAACTGCGGTTTTAATGAATTCAATTGTTTGAGATCTTATGCCATATTTCTTGTTATTCTTGGTAAAGATTGACAAGGTTGGGTCAGTCAAACAACAATACTTCGGGCTGAATTAAGGAATTAATTAACCCGATTTAGAATCGTCATGGAGACATCATGATTCGACTGTGACCTAGAATTAGATGAGTTTATTGTCTTGATTATTTTGGGAATTAGTTTAAGAATTGTGCCGTTAGTAGTTGGAAAACTCTAGCGAACAATTTTAGGTCTAAAGTTGATAGAATAATGTCAAACAAAGTTTCAGGATTTCACTCAGAGCTAGTCCAACAATTGGGGGATTCTCTACCTTAGGCCTTTTTATCCTCTGCAAATTTCTTAAGTTATTCTCGACTTCTAGTTTAGTTTATTGTTGGTTACTTGAATCTACTTCATTAGTTAATATCCACAAAATCCAAGTATATTTGTGTCTTTTTGTTCAATTTAGATTATTTTGTGATTGAGTCAACTAGAACACTTCATAGCCCCCTGTGAGATTCGACCTCAACTCATAGTTATATAAATTATATTGCATATAACTGTAGATATCTCCTATCGAGGTGTGTTTTGGATGTCATCTATACTACTTATGGAATCTTTCAACGCTCCGGGAAAGAACGTAAGCTTCGATGATAGTACAACAAATCAGCAGCCTAATAAAGTTGGGATTAATTAGGAATAAATTTTCAGTTTTATTTTGATCTCCTTCTTTCTTTTCTTTTTAACCTTTTTCTTCTTTCTCATTTGGTTACCAAGACCCCACAAATTTAAAATAATTCATATTTATGAGATAGAAGTTGATGTTCCAAACGTCAATACCACACAAGAGGGGGGGGGGGGGGGGTTTTGGGGGGNTTTCGCGTGCAGCAGTTATAGAAGGACCAAGTTCTTCTATGTGTTCCAACTCCTACAGTTTGCGGAATAATAAATGCAGAATTTAAAGAACACAATGATTTTACGTGAAAAACACCTGGCTCAAAAGGTGAAAAAACCACGATCTACTTCCTAGTAGGATTTTCCTAAACTCTTCACTAAATCAATGAGCCAAACAACATTTACAAAATAAACTCTTTTGTAAACCTAAAGAATAACTCTAATCCTTTTGTAGCAAACTAGCCTCTAGTTATTTGCGACAACCTTCAAGTTAACTCTAACTTGAACACTCAGTACCTATTACAAATGCTTCTAGATAAAGCTGAAATGTACAATTTGAAATCACCTACTACAAATAAACTAAACTAAAAGACCACAGATGGAACTGGTTCTTCTAGCTGGTTCAAGTAGCTTCAGAGTCGCACACTCAATTCTCACACGAACTGCTTGCAAAATTGTTGTGGTAATTTTGCTCTCAATTCTTGTTTTGCTTCTGTGTTTGTGCGTGCCTGTACAATAAGAACACTGAACAATATATAGGATTTAGTGGACAAAGAGATACACTAGAATTCGGATGCTACTCTTCCTTGGTGGAAGAGTTCTAGTTGATCTCAACTCCCTAAATCCTCCCTTATCTTGATTCTGTTCTTAATGAATAAGGAGTCCATCTCCTTATCAATTTGCAACCTTTTCGATCAGGAGATATCTCTTTATATCACAGTATTCCGTTTATCTCCTGCTTGTGCACCTCACGTGCCCTTAACTCTGCATGTGTCTGCGTCTCCAGTGATGGACCTGGTTCAACTCTGAGTTCTATTGTCAATCTTCAAAATCACTCAGCTTCTTGATCCAACAAATTCCCCCTTTTTGAGGATGACAAACTCTACACTAGCCTGTAACCACTTTAATCCAACATTGATACTTTTTTAGAGTAGTAAGCATTTATCATAAAGAACCAGGTTCATTAGGTTAGAAATATCACATATTCAAAGTATAGCACATCTTCCCCCTTTTGGAATCATAGAAAAGTTGCAAAATGTTAGAATTACCAAATTCATAAGAATTACTCATGGCCACTGGGGCAACTGCAAGTGCAACTTGGATTAATCATCAGTAGTGAACTAAGAATGCAACTATCAAGAAAAGTGATACAAAACAATTAAGAGTAGAAACAAGTAAATCCATTAAGAAGAGCATAGTTCAGCCACCAAACACATAAAGAAATAAGAGCAGTTACAACCATGAGCAAAAGAAAGAAAAAAAATCCCGAATCTGGGTCATAGAGGAGTGAAGACAGGCACTGGACACCTAAGGCTGGGAACGGGTGGAGGTTGGGTTCTTTGCTTGGAGAAGAGAGAGCATATTTCGAAGAATCCCTTCATTCTTCTTCTTCTCTTTGGCCAGTTCAGCTTTGAGAGCATCTCGCTCAGCCTCAACCTCTGTAAGGCGGGTCTTCAGTCGAAAGATTTCAGCATCCTTAACCCCACCTTCATGTACAAGCGCCCTGACCTTGCTATTCACAGGCATTTTTCTGGATGAACCAGGTTCATCATCAGGAACATTTACAATGTAGTCACATGCCAGAAGCGTGTTCTTCCCAAAATGGTCCTTAACAATGGACATTTTCGCCTTCTTCAGGGGCATTTTGAAGTGAGCCAGCACAGTCATTAGGATGAAACCATATGGGATAACATGGGCCTTGGAGCCATTGACCACCCTGTCCATCAACTGAACGATGAAAGAGGGCTAGTTGATTTGCCTTCCACTATCCAGGCATTCCATGAGAGTTAAATCCATATAGTTTGCTATGTGCCTCCTCTCTTGCCTGGGAAGTATGCATTTGTTGACAAACTCAAAAACCACCTTGTGCTGGGGTTTCATCTCGCTTTTGTACACATCCTTGGGTTCCACTTCTTCAGCATTATCACTGAACCTTCTAGTAATTTGCAGTGCAGAAGGAAGATCATCCAAGCTGGGCCACCTCTGCCTTGTATAATCATCATAACCCTCAGCTGGAATCCAAGGAATTTCACCCAGCTCCTTGGCATCAAAGGAGATTTTAGTCCCCCTAACTTGACTGGATACCCTGCCATCTTTGACCTCAGCATTTACCATGAACTCGATAATCTCATTCCTGGCTAGCCTGCCATCAAGATGAAGGACCATGTCCTTCCAACCCTGCACGTCCAGAGTGTCCAATAGGTAAATCATGCCTGATTCTTCCAGATCCTTCAACAACCTCCCATTCGGTATAGTGCGTTTTCCAAATTTGGTCAATTTATTTGTCTCTCCACCAGACTCCTCTACTTCTTCCCCACTCCACTCATCATCATCATCAAACTGAATCGTCTTTGATTTCTTTGTAGACCTAGTCCTCTTAGCACCAGTCGAGTGTGTAGCAGACACAGATGCTGACTTCTTGGAAGAAGTCTTGGCCTTCTTTGGTTTAGGTGTCTCAACCCCAACTTCTGCCATTTGTTCCTCTTGATGGACCGGGTCCATCTCCTCAACATCAATTGCCTCTGTGGGCTCAAACACTTTTGCCTTCCCCTTTTCAGCTTTCTTTCTCCTACTCTCCCTCAAATCTTTCTGCAACTCCTCTTCACTCTGCCTAATTGCACTCCTTGTAGTGCGACCTCTAGAAATGGAAGTTTCAACAGAGGGAGTGGCTTTTCTCTTCTTGCTTGCTACTGGAGTGTCAGCTTTCTTGGTCTTGGGTGACCTCTTCTTTTTGGGTTTATAGCTCTCCCCTAACTTTTTCATAAGATCAACCAAAGTTTCCTCAATGAATGAACCGGGTTCATCAGTTGCATGTTGAAGATTTTTCATCCCCTCTGCAGCCTCTCTTGAGTTACTTCCCCCTATATCCTTGGCACTTTCCTCAGTACCACAAATTTCCAATGGAGTACCTTCTACCCCTGTTCCCCTCACAGAACTTTTTCCTCCCTATCTCTCAATTTATTTCACAATGCTATTTTCACCGCCTCTTCTTCGCCTATCAGGAATTTCCACATCAACTACAGACCCAATTAGAACAAACCAATTTTCAGACGAGACTGGTTCAGGATCAGACCCAATTTTGGGAGTTGATGTTACCTGTTCAGAATCGGATGACCAGTTTCTTCCCCCTCATTGGCGAACTTGAAAGATTCATTTGAGTTGTTAGATTCTTGAGCCTGGCTAGCTTGAAGCTTGGCGTTCATTTTCTTAGCTAGAGAGCCATAGGCCACAATCTTTCTGGCTAGAATTTTTACACGCCTTCTCCTAGGCTCTGGATTAGGGCTTGATTGTATAGTGGGAGCAATTGGAGGAGACGGAAGAGGATTGTGTTGAGGGGTGGTGGGATGTGATTGAGATGGGGTTGAACCAGTATCTTCAAGCGGGATACTGTAGTCAGGTGTAGTTGAGGAGGACGAGGCAGGAGGTGGTGAGGAAGCCATGGATATGATTTTTGTTAAGAAAAAAAAAATAAAGATCAAAGTGTTTGAGCAGAAGGTTGAAAGGGTTTCGACGGTTATGGCTATTAAGAAGAAAAGTGAGTGAAGAATTAGAGAAGTGATGATGGGTTTTTAAAGACTTGGTTAATTAATTCACAACGGGTGTAATTTTTGATCAAGCGGGAGTTTAATCGGTTTAGGAGTGTTAGGTGAGAAGTGATAGTTATGACTCCCCTATAATCTAGGCCTTTTTAGTTCGATTGGACTCTTTGGAACGAGTTCAAATGTGGGATTAGTACTAGATTTTGAAAAGAGCTTGTCATAGATAGAGTCCTGCTTATGATTAACTATTAATATTTCAATATATTTATAGTGATGAGCACATACCTCGTCTGTCAGATGAACCAGCAGCGATTAACCAGGTTCATCTTGTTAGAATCTCTTAATTTATGCCTCAATTTTCAAAAATAAAAAAACATCGTTAGTAACCAAGGAGTCATATTAACACATGGCAAGAGAGTATGCTTTTTATAGCATGAAACTGAGCAATGATTATTCTGATTATTTACACATTTCAGAATTCCTAGCCAATTTTTTTTCATTTTTGTTTTGAACTGGTTCGATTAGGTGATCTTAATCATCCCTAATTCTAGCCTGTTTATTTCAAAATGCTCTCTACTTAGTGCTTTAGTGAAGATGTCAGAAATTTGTTTATCAGTAGCACATAATTCAATAGCGATCAGTCCCTTCTCATAGTTGTCTCTTAAGAAATGGTGTCTAACATCTATGTGCTTTGTTCTTTTATGATGAACGAGGTTCTTTGTCATACTAATAGCATTAGTGTTATCACAGAAGATAGGAATGCATCAAACCTCTATACCAAAATCCATCAGTTGTTGTTTAATCCATAGTAATTGAGCACAACATGAGGCTGCAGCCACATACTCAGCCTCAGCAGTAGATAAAGCTACTGAATTTTGTTTCTTAGTGGCCCAAGACACAAGACATGAGCCCAAGAAGTGTGCCATACTTGAGGTGCTCTTTCTATCTACCAAGAATCCTGCATAGTCAGCATCAACATATCCCACAAGATCAAAATTACTACCTTTAGGGTACCAAAGACATAGGTCAGTGGTGCCTTTTAGATATCTCAAGATTCTCTTTACTGCAGTTAAATGGGATTCCTTTGGATTAGCCTGAAATCTTGCACAAAGTCCTACGCTGAAAACAATTTCAGGTGGCAGTAAGATACAACAATGACCCAATCATCCCTCTATACAAATTTTGATCAACAGATGAACCAGGTTCATCTACATCTAGTTTTGTGGTTGTTGAAATGGGAGTGTCAATTTCTTTTGAGTCTTCCATTTTAAATCTTTTGAGCAACTCTTTCACATATTTTTGCTGATGGATCATAGTTCCATTTGAATTTTGTTTAATTTGTAAGCCTAAAAAGAAATTAAGCTCACCCATCATGCTCATTTCAAATTCACTCCCCATTAGTTTAGTAAATTCTTTACTTAGTTTTTCAGAAGTTGCCCAAAATATTATGTCATCTACATATATCTGTACTACCAAGAGATCTTTACCTTTTTCTTTCAAGAATAAGGTGCTGTCAGTTTTACCTCTCTTGTAGTCTTGCTCAAGAAGGAATTTAGATAGTCATTCATACCATGCTCTTGGTGCTTGCTTGAGTCCATACAATGCCTTGTCAAGTTTGTACACATGATCTGGATTCTCCTTGCTTTCAAACCCCGGAGGTTGCTTGACAAATACTTCTTCTTTTAGGTAGCCATTCAGGAAGGCACTCTTAACATCCATCTAGTGAAGGGTGAATTCCATATAGGCAGCAAATGCTATGAGGAGCCTGATTGCCTCCAACCTTGCCACAGGAGCAAATGTTTCATCATAGTTTATGCCTTCCTCCTGACTGTATCCTTGTACCACCGGTCTTGCTTTGTTTCTTATAACTGTCCCATCTTCATCCAGTTTGTTTCTGAAGACCCACTTTGTGCCGATCACTGATCTATCTAATGGTCTGGGTACCAGATGCCAGACTTTACTTCTTTCAAATTGATTGAGTTCTTCTTGCATAACATTTACCCATTCTGCATCATGTAAGGCTTCAACAACATTTTTGGGTTCGATCAAGGATAGAAAATCATCAAAAGTACACAGATTTTTTAGAGAGGATATGGTTTTGATTCCAGATGTTAGATCAGTTATGATGTTCTCAATAGGGTGAGAACTTTGATATCTGTGTGGTCTTACAACCAGCTGGTCATAATTTGATGATCCAATAGTGCCTCGTTGCTGTGGAACAACATCAGGGACATGTTCTAATGAGGTTTGCTGTTGAGTTCCCCTTGTCAAGATGCTCAGGGTAGATGGACCTGTTCCATCACCTATTCCTTCTTCCAGTGTTGCTCTAGTTTGGTCTGAGTTTCTGACCAGCCCAATTTCTTCATCTTCCTGTTCCTGTCTCTCAGAAAGAATGTTAGTTTCATCAAAAACAACATGCACACTTTCTTCAACACACATAGTCCTTTTGTATACACTTTATAAGCCTTACTATGTGCGGAATATCCCAAGAATACTCCCTCATCACTTCTGGGATCAAATTTTCCTAGGGAGTCCTTGCCATTGTTGTGCACAAAGCACTTACAGCCAAAATCCCTAAGATGGGATATATTGGGCTTTCTCTCTTTGAGTAACTCATAGGGAGTCTTCTCTACAAGTGATCTAGTCATGTACCTATTTATGATGTAGCATGCAATGTTTATTGCTTCTGCCCATAAGTTATGAGGTAATTTACTAGAAAGAAGCATGGTTCTAGCCATATCTTCAAGTGTCCTATTCTTTCTTTCAACCACTCCATTTTTTTGTGGAGTTCTGGGGGCAGAAAAGTTATGATCTATGCCATGTTCATCACAAAATTCAGCAAATTTTGCATTTTCAAATTCAGTGCCATGATCAGACCTTATTGATGCAAGTTGATTTCATAACTGTTTCTGAATTTTTCTAACAAAAGAGGTAAACATGTCAAATGCTTCATCCTTAGATGTTAGAAACAATGTCCATGTAAATCTAGAATAGTCATCAACAAGCACCATTGCATATTTCTTACCACATCTGCTTAGTGTTCTCATGGGTCCACATAGATCCACATGGACCAGTTCTAACGTCATAGTGGTGCTTATCATTTCTTGCTTTTGAAAGAAGATCTTACCTGATTCCCCCTTGCACAAGCCTCACAAACTTTGTCTTACTTGAACTTAATGTTAGGGAGGCCTATCACCAAGTCCTTGGAGACTAATTTGTTGAGTTGATTTAGATTGGCATGTCCAAGTCTTTTGTGCCAAAGGAGGGGATCACTGTCCAGCACACTCAAGCATGTTAATTCATTTTCAGATAGTGTGGACAGGTCTATGATATAAATATTATTCACTCTTTTTCCCTGCAGAACAATCTTGTCAGTAATAAGATTAATTACAAAGCATTTTGTAGAAGTGAATGCAACCAGGTTACCTCTATTACACAGTTGTGACACACTGATCAGGCTATATTTCAAGCCGTCTATCAAGTAGACGTTCTTAATGGAACGTGTGTCATCCTTACCTACCATACCAACCCCATGATTTGACCTTTATTTCCATTTCCAAAGGAGACATTTCCTCCTATGAGATTCTCAAGTGAAAGGAACTGTTCCTTGTTCCCAATCATGTGTTTTGAGCAAACACTATCCATGTACCATATTTGACTACTCCCTTTCACTTGAACCTACAAAAGCAAATCAGGGGTTAGTCTTAGGAACCCAAACTAGTTTGGGTCCCTTTCGATAAGAAAGAGGATGAATTAAGTTCCTTTTAGCCCAATTTGGTAGCCACTTTTTCTTTCGAACAAATTTTATTCTTTTGACTGGCCTGCTCTTTTGCATTGCATTCAATTTTGTAGTGACCAGTCTTACCACAGTGGGTACAAATTTTATTCTCAGGAAGTGTGAGGTGCTTGCTTTTGGGATCCCATTTAGGCAGTTGACTCCCAAAGCCAAGTCCTCTTCTGTTGCTACTATGATTTTCTTGTAGCCATGTTAAGGCATCAGAGGATTTATTCCATTTGCAAGTTCTGTCCAGTTCATTCCTAACCTTACCAAGTTCCTCCTTCAATACTCTTATCTGTTCATATTTCTTATACAACTCATCCTTTAGTCTGCCTACATTTTCTTCTAAGATGAGTTGAGAGTTGTCAGCTGTCTTCTTACTGGTTCCTAGTTTCAGTATTAAATTTTCAGATTTTAACTTTAGGACATTTGTTTCAAGTGGATGAACTTGGTTCTTCAGAGTAGTGGTTTCACTTACAGATTCACTTACTCTGAGCCCCATGTTCTTATACTTTGCTTTTAACATTACACACTCCCTAGACAACTGTTCCTTCTCTTTATTTATTTCTTCAGAATCATCAATGAAATGAAGTAATAGTTCAGAGAGTTTTTCTATTTATATAGGAACTTAATCTTATTTTTGAGATGAGAAATACTTACCTCTGATTCCTCATCTGATTCACCAATAGCCATGAGCGCTTGTTCATTTCCATCTTTATCATCTGATTCTTCATCTGAGCTTTCTCCCCAAGCAGCAACCATAGCTTTTGTTGATGTTTTCTTGGGATGAACCAGTTCCTTCTTCCAGTTCTTTTTTTCAGATCTTTCCCTTTTCCATTCCACTTCCCACCGAGGACAGTTCTTGATGTAATGATCAGTTTTTCCACATTTGTAGCATCCCTCGTTGGTGGGTTTTTTCGGAGCCTTTGCCTTGTTGTAGTTTCCACCTCTTGAGATTCCCTTTTTCTTAATGAGATAGTTTCTGCATTCCTTGGCGATCATAGACATCTCATCTTCCTCCAGTTCTGCTCCCTCAGTGATTCTCAGTGCCATACTTCTTTCCTTTTTGGGAGCATCCATTTTCATTGTTTGCCTTCTAAGTTCATAGACAATGAGATTTCCAATTAGCTCATCCAACCTGAGGGTTACCATGTTCTTGAATTCCTGAATTGCAGTGATCTTACTTTCCCAAGAGATTGGCAAAACCCTTGTCAAGATCTTTTCAACCTTGTATTCTTCAAGAATAATCCTTCCAAGAGACTTTAGTTCATTTGTCAGAGTAGTGAACCTAGTGTATATCTCTTGGATGGTTTCTCCTTCCTTCATAGAGAAATTCTCATATTGAGAGTATAGTAATGTACCTCTGGATCTTTTTACTTGTGCAGTACCTTCATGAGCCACTTGTAGAGTGTCCCAAATTTCCTTGGCAGTAGTGCAGCTTTGAATCCTGCTGTACTCATCTGGACCAAGTCCACACACAAGCCACTTCTTGGCTTTTGCGTTCTTTTCCCATTTTCTCAAATTTCCAGCAGTGCATTTAGCTCTTGTCTTTGGCACTTCTAATCCTTCAGCATTCTTCTTCATGGTGGCCAAAGGGCCATTAGTGACCATGTCCCATAGTTCATAGTCTTCCCCAATTAAGTGATCCTTCATCCTGTTCTTCCACCAGGTGTCACGACCCCAAATCCTAACAGGTCGTGATGACGCTTATCGTGAAACTAGGCTAGCCAACCATCACATAACTACACATTTATTTTAATATAATTTCTCAATATCATTTAATATCAGCATAGCAAGTATGAAAATTTTCTAAGTCTTTAAACAAATATAAAATAATCCACTATCTAAAAAAATCCCCCAAGACTGGAGTCAACCGATCATGAGCATCTGAAAAATAAACTAACTATGCTAATGTCATAAGAAATGTCTAGTAATAAAATACTAATACTAATAAGGAAGGGAAATGGAGGAGCTGCGGACGCTGGACAACTACCTCGAAATCCCAAAGCTGATGACAACGAACTCGGACGGCTACTGCTCCGAACCAGTACCTGGATCTGCACACAGGGGTGCATGGAGTAATGATGAGTACACCAACTCAGTAGTAATGAAAATAAATCACAGTCTGAGAATAAGAATCACACAGCACAGATACACCAATCCACAAAACAGTAAAACATCAAGTCTCCATAAAGTATACATCAAATACATAAGTTCGAAAACCAGTTTCCATAAAATCCTTTGAAACAAGTATATCTTTCCAATATTTCTCAGTAAAACTCTCAGTAATATCAGTTTGAAAAATGAAGTGAATCATAGTCAAAAACTCAGTAAAATATCATCATAAAACTGCCCCTCGGGCCATAATCATCACTCGTAACAATTTCCCTCAGCACCTCACCATCACTCAGTATCAGCCCCGCGGGCAACCTCACTGTCACTCATGCCTCCCAATCACTCATCACTCGGCACTCGGCACTCGCACTCAGTAGGTACATGTGCTCAGTGGGGGTGTGTACAGGCTCCGGAGGGGCTCCTACAGCCCAAGCGCTATAAACAAGCCACATCATGGCATAAATTACTCTCAGGCACTCGACCTCTCTCATATCATAACATCCTCACAACATTGGCCCTCGGCCACACTTAGTCAGACACTCTCAGCATGCCACTCGGGCCATGAATAAAACGGGGTTCTTGACCCAAAATAGTATTTCATTTCAAGAAATAGTAATATCATCAAATAAGAGTGTCAACAATTTCACAAGAAAGACTGAGTGAAAAATCATAGTTTCAAAATAGTGAGAATATCAGTAAAAACAGCCCCCAAGGGGTTAAACAGATCGGCACTAGGCCCCAAACATGGATTACAACCCAAGTATATCAAAACGCAGTAATACTAGAAATCATATGCTTTAAAAGTGGTTTCGCAACTCAATAGTTGCCTAAAAAGGTACATTTTTCCAAATTTCCAATTCATGCGCGCCCCACACTCGTCATCCAGTGTGTGCGTCACTCCAAATCCGTGAAAGGATGTATAGTCTGGGGTTTCATACCCTCATGACAGGATTTAAAGACATTACTTACCTCAAACTATCCCGAAAAGCTACTCTGCAACCCGCTTGCCTCTCGAATCAACTTCCGAGTGCTCCAAATCTATAAAGATCAGATCTTTCTCATTAAATTATGCTAAGGGAGTGAATTCCAATTGAAAATACCAATTTTAGCACAAAACCCGAAATTAGCCAAAACTCGACCTCCGGGCCCGCATCTCAGAACTCGACAAATTTTATACTAAACTGTTCTTTATCATCTCACGAGTCCGTACATATAAATATCGGAGTTCGTTTGACCCCTCAAATCATCCCCTAAAGGTCTCATAATCTCAAGCCCTAATTCCATTTTTTTCTACTGATTTTCATAAATTAAACGATGATAATTTGATCCTTAATCACATATAATCGAGTTTTAGGGTCCAAAATCCTTACCTCAATGAAGAACAATGATTTCCTCTCTTAAAAATCGCCTCAAAAGCTTCTTCCCGTTCAAAAATGGTGGAAAAGTGGGTTATGGTCACGGAGGGTTTTAATTTATACTTCCCAGGTCCGGACACTGTGCGATCGTGGCTCTAGGAGTGTGTTCGTGATGAACAAAATTTACCAGCCCTTATTTAACCCTATGCGATTGCGGCCTCCTCTATGCGATCGCATAGAACAAATTTTCCAACAGCCTTCTCCAACTCTTCCGGATAGCCTCTAGTATAATGGTCATAACGTTTTGTACAAAACTCCAAATTACAATTGGCTTAACTTTCCGAAAACTAGACATCAATATCTACAACTTTCATTTTGGATCATCTTCAAATTCCTTATAGATTGTGAGTTATAAGCTTCCAAAGTCGGGACAATGCAGCAGGAATTTTACTCTATGTGATCGGGGGAAGCCTTATGCGATCGCATAGAACAACTAGATTTTTCCAAATTTTCTCTATGCTAACACATCCAGATCAACGCTATCGCACTGTACACTCCTGAAGCCAAAAACCAGCAACTAGAAATGGCCTAGAAATGGCCCGAAACCACCCGAAACTCACCCGAAACTCACCCGAGATCCTCGAGACCTCAACCAAAACATACCAACACATCCCATAACATCACAGAAACTTAGTCGAGCCTTCGAATCACCAAAAACGATGCAAAAACACTAAATCACATCGAATTCAAGCCTTTGAACTTTGAAATTTCTAAATTCCACCAACGATGCCGAAACTATCCAAAACATATCCGATTGACCTGAAATTTTGCACACATATCCAAAATGACATTACAAACCTGTTCCAACTTCCAGAATTCTATTCCGACCCCGATAGCCTATTTTCCACTGCCGACCGGAAATCGCCAAAAACTAACTTTCGCCAATTCAAGCATAATTCTACACCGGACATCACAAAAATATTCCGAACACACTCCTAAGTCCCAAATCACCTAACGAAGCTATCTGAGCCATAAAATCCGCATTCGAGGTCATTTACCAATAAGTTAACTCTCGGTTGACTTTTCTAACTCTAAAGCTACTTTTAGAGACTAAGTGTCTTAATTTCTTTTATAATCATTCCAATTTCGAGCCAACCGACTCTAACACATCATAAACAGTATAACCAACCTATGACAAGGCAAAAATAGGAATAATAATGAAATTGCTACGGAACGACCGGCCGGGTCGTTACACTAGGAGTAATACAATCCATTGAAGAGTGGTGGCCTAACAATTGATTGTCCTTCCCAGTTCCCAGGTGGTGCACTCATTTTGATCTTTTCCTAAGGTGTTAGCCTCTTCAAGGATAACCCACTATGATACCAATTGATGTTCCAACATCAATACCACACAAGAGGGGGGGGGGGGGATTTGTGTGGTATNAATAAATGCAGAATTTAAAGAACACATTGATTTTACATGGAAAACATCTGGCTCAAAAGGTGAAAAAACCACGACCTACTTCCCAGTAGGATTTTCCCAAACTCTTCACTAAATCAATAAGCCAAACAACATTTACAAAACAAACTCTTTTGTAAACCTAAGGACTAACTCTACTCCCTTTGTAGCAAACTAGCCTCTAGCTATTTGCAACAACTTTCAAGTTAACTCTAACTTGAACACTCAGTACCTATTACAAATGTTTCTAGATAAAGCTGAAATGTACAATTTGAAATCACCTACTACAAATAAACTAAACAAAAAGACCACAGATGGAACTGGTTCTTCTAGCTGGTTCAAGTAGCTTCAGAGTCGCACACTCAATTCTCACACGAACTGCTTGCAAAATTACTTTGGTAATTTTGCTCTCAATTCTTGTTTTGCTTCCGTGTTTGTGTGTGCCTGTACAATAAGAACACTGAACAATATATAGGATTTAGTGGACAACGAGATACACTAGAATTCAGATGCTACTCTTCCTTAGTGGAAGAGTTCTATTTGATCTCAACTCCCTAAATCCTCCCTTATCTTGATTCTGTTCTTAATGAATAAGGAGTCCATTTCCTTATCAATTTGCAACCTTTTCGATCAGGAGATATCTCTTTATATCCCAAATTTCGTTTATCTCCTGCTTGTGCACCTCACGTGCCCTTAACTCTGCATGTGTCTATGTCTCCAGTGATGGACCTGGTTCAACTCTGAGTTCCATTGTCAATCTTCAAAACCACTCAGCTTCTTGATCCAACAAAAGTTCTGGAATTCTGCTTGGTTTGTGAGGAATAAATAATGATGATAGTGAAGAGAAGAAAGAAGCTAGAGAGAAATTTTTAATTATAAACTTTCAAGGGTGAAATGGTAAACTCAATTTAATTAATTTAAAAATTATCCATTTTTTAATACAATAAAATATATTTAGTTGTTTACCCTAAAAACCGGGTAACAATTAAACATGTAATGTGGTTTTAAGGATACATGATTCTGCTTAATACTAATTGATTATCTTAGAGATAAATGATGTGAATTGACAAGAATGTAAACAAACCAATGCTTAGACAATGCCCTCGAGCTGATGCGTTACACCCCATGTTTTCGTACGTGAATGTACACCATAAGTAAATTCATAGAAACTCAGAAATGAGATATTACATTCCGCATTTTCGTACGTTAAAGCTTCGTCGTAAGATTAACGACGTAAGTTCGGGAATGAGATTTATTTTGGAATTATAAGTATTATGCTATTTCAAACAAGTGATAAGTAAATTCGTGAAAGTGAAAGGGTAATCAAATCAAAGAAAATAAATTTCGTCAAAGTTTGACATTTTGGGATAAAATACGGCCTGAGCTAAAATACCCGGTACTTATAGACTTATACCATACAAGGTACTACATGGCCATGATAGTAAGGTGTATAAAGTGTATTAAAAGTAAGTAGCTTTTTATGTAGTTTGAGATAATTCTTAATTAAGTGGGTAATTGGTTAATTATTGGATTTGTGGATAAATATTAAAGTGAAATTTGTTGGATAATTATGTGGGGACAACTATACATGTAGGTGAATGTAAGTGTGGCAACAAATTGCCAACTAATCAAGCCTAAAGGAGGATGTGGCACAAAATGAATCAAACATGGATTTGTTGGACCAAATATTGTAACATAAATATAATTTTCATTGATAGAAGTTGGGTGCATTAATTTATGCATAAAAGAAAAGACTCCAGCAACATTGAATCTCCCAAATAAAAATTAAAGAAGTCTTGCAATCAAAACCAAGTACTGACTATTTCCCTACTTTGCCAATTTGAAAATTTTATGTCACTTAGTCTTCTCTATCAAGATTGAAGGAATTATGTATTCTTCCATGGCTAAGACACATTAGATCAAGCGTACTGTTGAATGCCATACATAAAACAGAAGCAAAATTATACGTCCAAGAATGCAAGTGAAGATGCAGCTCCAAGTATGTTAATGTTATCCATTCTTTCTATTTGGCTTGATATGATACAAACGAAATGAGCAATGCACAACTTTCATAAATTACTCTATTAGTAGAAATGATAGAGATGTATATATTCTTATTTTTTCATGTGTCATATTATTTTATCATCTGTTCATGGGTCTCAAAAATACGTATGTTGGTAAAGTTTATTTCATGATATTAATCAGAGGCATAGTGGTCTTATGACGTACCAAGAGATTTTATTAACGTATTTCATATGCATTCCATGCATTTATACATGCACATTGACCCATGACCAGATGGCGTTATATATATATATATATATATATATATATATATATAAGAACGGTTATGGCGTTATATACGCACCACCACCTGATCAACTGGTATACATTGATGATTTTGCCCACAGTGGCCGAGATGATATGATGGGACGCCCTAAGAGGCCTGATGATGTTATGAAACATGTACCTATGCACGACATGACATTCATACGCATCTGCATGACACTATATACATTTCATGATTTACAGAGTTATCCAGACTTACAGGTTGAGTCATTTACTCTATATTTCTTCCATGTCTATTATGTACTTATTTATGTGCCTTACATACTCGGTACATTATTCGTACTGACGTCCCTTTTCCTAGGGACGCTGCGTTTCATGCCCGCAGGTCCCGATAGACAGGTCGAGAGCCCTCCAAGTAGGCTATCAGCTCAGCGAAAGATGTTGGTGCGCTCTATTTGCTTCGGAGTTGCTTGTTTGGTTAGTATGATTTGGACATGTATTGTTTGGTATGGCGGGACTCTGCCCCGACCTTTATGACAATTATGCATTCTTAGAGGCTTGTAGACATATGTCATGTACGTAAAAGATTGTATGGCCTTGTCGGCCTATGTTTAGTATACGAGTGGTTATTTTGGCCTTATAGGCCCGTATGTCTTATGTATAAGTTGGTATCACATGTTGTATTCTACTTATCCCACAGCAGCCTTCCGGCTCAGTTATCTATGATAAGTATGACATGAAAAGATATGTTATGTTGGTACTCTGTTGAGTAAGGTACCGGATGCCCATTGCGGTCCATAGGTTTGGGTCGTGACAAAAGTGGTATCAGAGCAATACTGTCTTAGGGAGTCTACAAGTCGTGACTAGTAGAGTCTTGTTTATGGGTGTGTCGTGCACCACACTTATAAGCAGGAAGCTACAGGGCATTTAGGACTGTCACTCTTTCTTCTTACTCTAGATCGTGTGGTAGAGCTCACTTATGAGAATTCAAATCCCGAACTTCTATTCGTAATAAGACGTTGCCTTCAATCAGAAAGACAATCGTTAAGAGATATAGCTGTGGAAGTGTTGAGTTAGAGGAACTCGATTTTGCATCTTGCTTATGATGAGTAAATGAGAGGTCTTCAGCATATCATGCTTGTACTAAAAGGTGTACAGTCTTGATAAGGAGCTTTTAGGAAAGAATACTTATCCACTCTTATGGTAAAATGGAATAACGAAATCAAAAGTTAGACACGACTTGCAGCAAGAAAAAGAAGCAAGGTAAAGAAGGGTACGATGTACCCTGTTAATAAAGATTATCCTTATTTACCATTCAGGAAGAGATATATAAGCATTTTGAGTTACATTCAACAGTAACAAAGGTATGTATAATTAGCCACACCGATCTGAGTTATGCTCTATGGGAGCTAACAAATATGGTTTAAGAGAAGGACATAATATCACGATCTGGTTGGGGTTAGAGTGAACCAAAATGGTGGATGAATTGTTTGCGTTAGTTGACATTTCCGAAGGATATTGGAAATGTGCTAATAAATCTCCTTGTGAGACACCCAAATGGTGCACACTAAAATAGTACATCTAGATATGAGTACTACAAAGATAGGAACTAGCAACCTTGAAGGGATAAATATTACCTTAGTATGGCTCCCGTCCCTAGTAGAGGGAGAATGTTAGGCAGCTCGAAGGGCCAGTAGATGGAGCACGGGAAGGTAAAAAGCGAAATAATGTCTTGTTAAAGTTTTCAGGATAAAGTGATAAATAGAAATACTTGCAGGGAAGTACGAAGAGGGATAATGAAGCATTATGAGTGAGATGTGATACATGGATAGAAACAGTAAAGTGTTACAGAATCTATAGTCAAATGAAGAAAGAGATGAGAGGTGATGGGCCTTATGACAACAAGAGGGTATAGGCCATACAGTCACATCCTCATTTCGAGAAATAGTTCGCGACTCTAAATTGATTGACAAAAGGAAAAGTTAGACCCATGGTAATAGAAATCAATATGGATTGGTGAACAAGATAAACTAAACATGAATTAGGGATTGAGTGATTTGATAATAGTCAGCATCATGAAAATTTCAGATTTCGTTCCGGCGATAGTAGAATAGACAACAGAAGAAGATTCATGAGAAATTCAGAAAATGGTCATTCAGGAAGGCGCTTCCCTAAAGCAAGCAATGTGAGCAAAGTTAAGCTTTAGGGACTGTATGTACTAGTTACATTAAGTGTCACCCTCGCGAGTAAGGAATTTTGTTATCCTTGGTACAGAAGAATTATCGCAAGGTGAGTAAGGGTCATCGATGATTTGAAAAGATGCCAGAGATGAAAAGGTAAAACATCTATACGTAGATCATTATAGCACTAAATCTTAGTACTCCCCTGAAGGGGGGGGGATATGGAGTGATGTGGCATTAAGACAGAATTAAGTTGTTCTAGTAACTATGGAATGGTAAAGGAAGAGTGTGATAAAAATAAGAAAGGAATGAGATTGAACTTATCTGAATCCTATAAATATTCTATGATTCCAGAACGTTATGTAAGCACAACGTAAGAAAAAGGAAGTATGGTTCCTTCCCGGAATGTTATTGATAAATAAGGAGCCAGTGCAAGACGTAAGTTAGAGAAATGAAATAACCCAAGAGAGATTACGCGGGATATGGATATGAGAATGGTCCGACGAGTAGTTAGTAGATGATTTAGGAAGAGCCTAGTCGTGACTAGACAAGAAGTCACAGACACATCAACAGATCATACAAGATAAATGTAGTAAACCCCAACATGGAGAATTCAGCCTCGCAGTAATGTCATTATAATACTTGAGACATACTCAAACAGGAGTCGGGGTAGTTAAAGGTACCGTATGAGTGTTACGGGGATAAAATAAAGTGTCGTTGGGAATACAGTAAAAATATCAGTTCAGAAGCAACCCTACAAGCACAACGACATGGAGGTAAGCAACTACGGATGATTATAGGAAAGGAAGGACATCAAAAGGTCCGTAATTAGCTCACAACTTTACGAGAGTCAAGGGTTCTCCCTAAGTACTACAACGAAAGACTAGCTGAGGAAATAAGAATGAAGGCTTCAACCTAAGCAAAATGACCTAAAGAAGAAATGGTCATGTAAAAACAGTCTCACAACAACATTGTAAGCACTCCAAAGAAAAGTGGCTAATGAACGGGAAGTAAAATTAAAAGTAATATTCGAGATCATATGAGTTGCATGAAAACTCTATCATGTGTGGGCACTAAGATAAGCTAAGTATGGACGCAACAAGGGGCAGAAAGACCAGGAAAAGTAATAGCATACGTTGAAAGAAAGCTAAGATGGAACGAAATAAATTATCCGATAAATGATCCAGAGTTGGTTACGTTATGAACGCACTTAAGGGTTTGGAGTTTTATCCATGCAGCATATACAACCGTAGAAGATTCTGGTATACGTTAAAAGAAAGAATTGAGCCCAAGACTTAGACGAAAGATAAAATTGTTAAAGGATTGTATAATGGATATTCCCTAACGCCCATGAAAGGCTAAGATAATGACTAATACCAGGAGCCGTAGATCGGAAGATAGCTTAAGCCTACATAACGACTGATCAGAAGGAAGAGGAAACTAAAGAGTTACATCAACCATGTAAATCAAGAGTCTGGTTTTTGGACCCAGAAAATTATAGAAATCGTAATTAAGTCATAGAGATAGTACAACAAGCACACCATATAATGGCTCTACGATAAATCCAGTTAGAGGGGTACTTACCTCATAATAAGTCAGTATGAAGCTCACACCGGATTGTGTAAGGAGGTGCGAGTATTATAATAGAGCTTCAAGTCATGAATGTGAATCATACCTATGTGGAAGGGAGGTCATGAAAGAGATAGAAGATGTGATGTAAGAGTTTTAAGGCAAGTAAGGTAAAGGTGAACAACGTACGAGATACTCAACTGCAGAAGGTTGTGAATAGTCCATACTTCAGATAGAAGGCTAGAAGTGTGAAAATTCAGTATCTAGGAATGATAGCGTTGTCGTCAGTGGCATGTCTTCCCAGCCTATGGTTTCTCGGTATCAAGAAGTCTAGTTAAGAGAGTAAAGAAGAGTTAGAGATGATGCGATGTCTCACTTGATATTTCAGAATAACACAAGGAAATCTAAGGTGCAAGTAAGTTGACGGAAGGTTACAAGTAGTATAAATAGATATGTGTAGGTCGCAAGCTAAAGTATGGTAGAGCGACAAAGTTTTAGGAAGATAGGAGTAAGGATAAGAAAAGGTGAGTGATAAGGTGACTAGAATGGATAAATCATCGGGATTAAAATACCCACGTAAGTGAGTCACATTGGGATGCTATAAAGTGCGGTTATTGAAGTACATCATCGCCGCAAAGTGGATCAGGAAAATCACTTCGAATATTCCTTGATTCAACGTAAGCCCTAGTGACAATGTTTTACGTAAGAAGTTTCAAGATATCAGTGGTAGATTGTAGATCAACATTGAGGTAAATCAACAATGGATGGATAGAAGTTACATAATACGAAATGAGATATGGCAATATTCGTAAGTTCGACAAAGTACCAACCGAATAACTTCAATACACCTATAGATGCCCAGAGGGACATCTTATCAAGTTTTGTATATGCTCCAAAAGTGAGGCCTAAAGATTGGCTAAAAGCTTAAGGGAAGAGTCGCATAGTAGCACACGCAAGGAAAGAGTCCTACAGCTGCATGGAAGAATATAGCAAGAGTTACGAGATTGGAAGAATTCCGACCACAGACCGTGGTGTGAGAAAGAGGCCTAAATGGGGGAACGCCCTGGCCTTTGGATTTATTCAAAGAACAGTTGCCTAAATGGAAATGAGAATATTAAAGTATTCAGAAGGCATAAGTTATGAAAATGATAAGTACATTAGTCAACATTCGAGGATGAATGTTCCAAAAGGGGGGAATAATGTTACACACCATGTTTTCGTACGTGAAAGTACACCATAAGTAAATTGATAGAAACTCGGAAATGAGATATTACATTCCGCATTTTCGTACGTTAAAGCTTCGTCGTAAGATTAATCGACGTAAGTTCGGGAATGAGATTTATTTTGGCATTATAAGTATTATGCTATTTCAAACAAGTGAAAGTGAAAGGGTAATCAAATCAAAGAAAATAAATTTCGTCGAAGTTTGACATTGGGATAAAATACGGCCTGAGCTAAAATACCCGGTATTTATGGACTTGTACAATACAAGGTACCACATGGCCATGATAGTAAGGTGTATAAAGTGTATTAAAAGTGAGTAACTTTTTATGTAGTTTGAGATAATTCTTAATTAAGTGGGTAATTGGTTAATTATTGGATTTGAGGATAAATATTTAAGTGAAACTTGTTGGATAATTATGAGGGGACAACTATACATGTAGGTGTATGTAAGTGTTATGTAAGTGTGGCAACAAATTGCCAACTAATCAAGCCTAAAGGAGGAGGTGGCACAAAATGAATCAAACATGGATTTGCTGGACCAAATATTGTAAATAAATACAATTTTCATTGATAGAAGTTGGGTGCATTAATTTATGCATAAAAGAAAAGACTCCAGCAACATTGAATCTCCCAAATAAAAGTTAAAGAAGTCTTGCAATCAAAACCAAGTCCACAACGATATTAATGTGACCATTTCCCTACTTTACCAATTTGAAAACTTTCTGTCACTTAGTCTTCTCTATCAAGATTGAAGGAATTATGTATTCTTCCATGGCTAAGAAACATTAGATCAAGCGTACTGTTGAATGCCATACATAAACCAGAAGCAAAATTATACGTCCAAGAATGCAAGTGAATATGCAACTCCAAGTATGTTAAGGCTATCTATTCTTTCTATTTGGCATGATCCATACGATACAAACGAAACGAGCAATGCACAACTTTCATAAATTACTCTATTAGTAGAAATGCTATAGATGTATATATTCTTATTTTTCTATGTTTCATATTATTCTATCATCTGTTCATGGGTCTCAAAAATATGTAAGTTGGTAAAGTTTATTTCATGATATTAATCAGAGGCATAATGGTCTTATGACGTACCGAGAGATTTTATTAACGTATTTCATATGCATTCCATGCATTTATACATGCGCATTGACCCATGACCAGATGGCGCTATATGTATATATATATATATATATATATATATATATATGAACGGTTATGGTGTTATATACGCACCACCACCTGATCAACTGGTATACATTGATGATTTTGCCCACAGTGGCCGAGATGATATGATGGGATGCCCTCAGAGGCCTGATGATGTTATGAAACATGTACCTATGCATGACATGACATTCATACGCATCTTCAAGATACTATAATCATTTCATGATTTATGGAGTTATCCGGACTTACAGGTTGAGTCATTTACTCTATAATTCTTCCATGTTTGTTATGTACTTATTTATGTGCCTTACATACTCGGTACATTATTCGTACTGACATCCCTTTTGCCTGGGGACGCTGCGTTTCATGCCCGCATGTCCCGATAGACAGGTCGAGAGCCCTCCAAGTAGGCTATCAGCTCAGCTGAAGATGTTGGTGCGCTCCATTTGCTTCGAAGTTGCTTGTTTGGTTAGTATGATTTAGACGTGTATTGTTTGGTATGGTGGGACTCTGTCCCAACCTTTATGAAAATTATGTATTCTTAGAGGCTTGTAGACATATGTCATGTACGTAAAAGATTGTATGGCCTTGTCGGCCTATGTTCAATATACGAGTGGTTATTTAGGTCTTATAGCCCCGTATGTCTTATGTATAAGTTGGTATCACATGTTGTATTCTACTTATCTCACGGAAGCCTTCCGGCTCAGTTATCTATGATAAGTATGACATGAAAATATACGTTATGTTGGTACTTGGTTGAGTAAGGTACTGGGTGCCCGTTATGGCCCATAGGTTTGGGCCGTGACATGATGAACCCTCGAGAATAGTGAAGTAAGAACAGTTAAAGAACAGTAAGTTGATGGGAAAAAGAAAGAAATATTATATTGCCTTGATATTCGTGAATGTAAGTCCTTACAAATGATGGGGACTCCCCTTTATATACTAGAGGATTTATAATTATGCTATAATTCTAATTACAGAGGCAAATCCTATGATTGGTACCAATAACCGCTCTTGATTTGATCTGTTCCGGGACTTCCGTCGTGATCTCTGACTGGCTACGGATATCTCGTCATTCTATTATTATGCTCCACTCGAAGTCGATCATACTTGGTCTCGATTGTTGCTGGCCTTGATCTCAACGGACACTTCGATTTGTAGGCTCGATACCTCATCTTCGAGCTCGGGTTCGATTCTATACAAGGCTACCCCCGATGCAACTCCCTTGTCTCGATCAAACAGAAAAATTGGGTAGGCCCGGTTTTGTCCGTATAGTCCCCTCGTTTCTTGGAATGTAAAGAGAAGAAACAAACTGATCCTTCAATTTAATACCTCAACCAATTATGATGTCACCGTCGTGACGTAAGCGACGGAGGCGACTGAAGCGTTGCGTCTGCACAGTTCTCAAGATCATTAATTTGTGTCAGTTGATGGTCGGTCACCAGTGTTTTCAAACCGTCATAGCAAATATTATAATTAGGTCATCTTCATCATTTTCACAAACTTTACTTCTAAAATTTTCCCTAGTTTTTAAAAACTCTTTTACTCCCTTCAAGAGTATAAATTTTTCCGGTTCTTTAAACTTCGTTTGCCAATCTTTTCTTAAGATAACAAGTTTTGCCTTAATCTTTCTTTGACCTCATATAACAATGGCGAAGACATCAGAAACCATTCCTCAAAAGGAAAAAAGCCTCCTTATCGCGGCCGACCGGTGATAAAACGCCGGTGGAGCCACGCATCGAAGAGTGTGTTCCCTGGTCATGCGACCTTACTTATGATTTTAAAGTTGAAAAACCCTCTTCGGTTTCTGGCCGATGTGAGCCCATGTTGAGATATATATGCTCGATAACTAAAGGCGATCTCGAGCAGGTGAAAAAAGATTGGCACTGGGAAAACAAAGAGGTGGTGATTCCTACCACCGAGGAGGATATTACCACTCATGTGAAAGGGTTTTTAAGTGTTTACACTAACTCTTTCACGCTGGGTCCCGTCGATCCCGTTATAATCGACTTCTTCCACCGATACCACATAACCCTAGGCCAAATACACCCCTCTTTTTGGCGCATTGTTATTTTGCTCTGATTCTTCGTGAGTAAGGTCAAAGGGATGTCTTCACCCTCGATCACCTCATTAGATTATACAGCCTAGTCTCTATCGAGGCGGATTAGTAAGGCTTCAGCGTCAGGCCAAAAAGGTGTTGTTCTTGAGAATAGACGAGGACAAAGATCGAGGATGGATGGGTCGGTTTGTCCGAGCCAAGACTTCTGACATAATCCTGGCCGAGAAGATGCCATTCCCCGAAGAATGGAACATGAAGCGTAAGTACAAACCCACAAATATCTTCTGTTGATTGTATTTCTTCCTTTAACCTTTCTCATCTACATTCTTCTTTATGGTGCAACGTTCTCTTGGGTGCTTTTGCGGTCCTGAACCTTGCAGGCTTGGTTCAAAAATTGGCCTCAACTTTTTCGTACGTTGAGCGCTCATGGCGCGATTTGGCCGAGGGCCGATGGGAGGCCAAAAATCATGGTAAGATTCTCTATCTGTGTTCGATGCCTTCTTGTGAAATGCTTTGTTTTTACTTGATTTCCTTCCATACATGTCTTGGAGACAAAGTTGTCATGAATCCGCCTCCACCTGGGGAAGAGGAGGTCCCGAAACCGGCTAAGGATAAGAAGAGGAGAAGGGCCTCGCCTTCTGATACTCCAAAGCCTAAGAAGATCAAGGATCGTAAGTCGAAGAATGACTCCACCGCTCTGCCTGCTGTCGTATCCCAAAAACTACGAGATGAAGAAGAGGAGGGAGAAGATGTCGACTGTGTTCTGGTGGCTCGAAAGAGAGGAAGTATCAAAGCTTAAAAGATAACTGAGTTAGTGATGGTCGAGGAGGCTCATCTTTGGACCGAGGAGATCTCAGAAGATGGTCCGAGCAAAGTCCCCGACCATGTCTCTCTCCGTGATGAGCAATCGCCAGGTGTGCCTGAAGGGTATGGTTCCGAGGCCCTTCAGAAAGGAGAGAGTGCCCCAAGTGACTTTCTTGGGGCGATCAATATGGATGATTTGCCGATCGGCCCCACATTTTTTGAAGGGCAATTTCAGGAGGCTCTGTCTTTGGAGACCCCCAATATGGGAACAACCCGCGAAGGGGATGGCATATTCTGTGGCTGTTTCACGGGGGTCGATGACGTTTCCAACCTGTATGAAATGATCATTTTTGATAAGGCTCAGCGACTCCTGAACCAGGTAAACTTCAGCCCCCGTTATTATGTTTGCGTTTGCTTTTATTTCCTTTTGTCCGATTTCCTTCCTTTTCCCATAGGTTGTGACGCTCCATCGAGAAGAATTTTCCAAATACCGAGTTGAGCTTAACCGGCGCGCGACCGATCTCATAAGGCTCACAGAGGAGAGAGACGCCCTCAAACTCCTCTATGTGCAAAAACAAGAGCAGATCAGGGACCTTCGAACCGAATTGGAAAGAGCTCACAAAGAGCACACCGATCTCATCGAGCAGGTAACATAAATATTTGTGGAGCTTGACATATTAATTTTATATTGGCGACTAACACTTAGATCCTGCAGGTTCAATAGAAGGCCGAAAAGATTGAGCAGCTTCGCGAGGAGGCTGAGGTGAAAGAGGCAGAGATTTTGGGGTGGAAGCAGAACATGGAATGCCTTGCCTCGGAGAAAGACATGGCTCGAGCCAACTGTCTTCGGTTGAGAGTCAACTCCAAAGCGTGAAGGAGGAGAGCTTGGCCCGAGCCAAGAAAGTTTAAGAGCTAGAGACTCGGTTGGCCGCTGAGCTTGCAAAGTCCACATCCGAGGCGGAGGCGGTTGTGGCCGTCTACCGAGCCGATGCTGAAGCCACTAATGCTCAAGCAAAGGAAATTTCCGATGCTGCTCAGGTTCGATTATCCTACATTGCCGAGCATGCTAAGCGCCAGTCTCAGAGAGAGACTCTTGAAGATATTCGTGCTCGTGGATTTAACCTCGCGGCCGATATCAAGAATGCGAAGGTGCTGGAGGATGAAGCCAAATCTTTACTTTCTCATGATGATGACTCTGGGAGCGTGAGTGGATCCGAGAGCGGAAGAGATGAAGATGAAGCTCCCGGGGAGGATGAAGATGAAGCTCCCGAGGAGGATTAGGCGCTTAGTAGTTTTCTCCTTTTTTGGATTTTTGTGTAAGACCCTAAGTGGTCTTTGTAAATACTTTTGCATATATGAACGATCCTTTTTATTTCCTGTTTGTCTATGATTTTTGTTTCGTGAAAACTTTGTTCTGCTTTCGCCTTATGAAAATTCTGATATACTCTAGGTCTTGTAAGAAATTTGACTCACTTCGTTGCCTTGTGAAAATTTTGTTGAAATCGGATTGCTATAGCCTTTATAATCGAGTGAGTACTTGCTCGAACATAGAGTAGAAAAACCCTTAGGTTTTTTGGTTAAGCGAGGGCGGGTCCCCGAGCTCAATAATGTAATGGCCCTTAGGCTCTTGAATCAGGCCGATACGACCTCAAAAGAATGGCTTTTTCCCCTTTTTCGGCTTAAAAGTTTTAATAAAATTTTGTTATGCCTTAGCATAATATAGATTTGTACCCATCAGTGTTATCGAAAAACTTTGGTATGCCTTAGCGTAAGTTTGTTCAATTTGGTACTTCTTAAGGTTCTCGAGGGTTGATGTTACGAAACCCTATGTAAATTTGCCGAGGGTAGCCCTTTTAAACCAGTTTTATGAAAATGTTTGAAGGCCTGTTTGATTACGGAATTCGGACGTCACCGAACCGTGTTAGTTTGGCCGTAGCCTTTAACTTGATATTTTCCCATTGGTCTTATTTCTCGATTATACTTCAAACTTGTTCGAAGTATCAGTCCCTGAGTGGGGTGGCCATAAGCTATAAATCGAAGATTTCCTTTTTAAGATCTTAAGGTTTCGAAGTTTTAATTTTCGAGCATATCGATTTTTGGACGGCAGTCCCCGAATACGGGGTTAATTACCCGAGCTTAAGTCGCGATTGGCTCTTGATCCGGTTTCTGTAATATATCGTAAGTATGGAACTGTAAAGTAGAAATCTCACAAAGGCATGGAACATTTGACAAGGAAAAAGTACTTCTTTTAATGGATCATTTATGCGTACATGTTTTGTCAATAGGTCTCGGAAAATCTATGTGGGCACGGTTCGTTTGACCGTTTGTCCCTTTACAAAATTTTCCTATCAAAACCCTGTTGACACGAAGCATCTTCTTTGAAAACATAACATCCGAGGGTGATGCCCCCAGTATTCGAGGTTGATTGTAAAGAAGCCTCAGACACTGTTGAATTGTCCCCAGGTAGCACATATAATTGTTTTCTAATTAAAACCTCGCCGGAAAAACCCATTCGGGACAAAAATCGATGTAAGAGAAAAAGAGTGCAACGCGTGCTTTAAAACTTGAGGTCTCGATGTCTGTGATCGAACACCTGCAATAAGTTAGTATCGAATATAAATGAAAAAGGGAGAGAGTCATACCTTAGAAATAATATCGTTTGAGAAGTGATATGTTCCAATTATTTAGCAGTTGTTCATCGTTCATCGTGCCAAGCTTATAAGATCCCTTTTTGATGATACCGAGGACCTGATATGGTCCTTCCCAATTTAAGTCGAGTTTTCCCTCATTTGGATCTCGAGTGTTGAGGGTGAATTTTCTAAAAACTAAGTCCCATATTTTGAAGTGTCGAATATTGTCTCTTGGATTATAGTATCTTTGGATGCGCTATTTTTGGGTGGCCATTTGAGTGAGGGAGGACTCTCTTTTTTCGTCTAGCAATTCGAGGCTTGTGTTCATAGCCTCGTGATTCGATTCTTCCATTTTGTATCAAAACCTGACGCTTGGTTCCCCGACTTCTGTCGGGATCAGAGCTTCGGTGCCATAGACTAAGGAGAACAGCATTGCCCCTGTACTAGATTTTGTCGTTGTCCGATATGCCCAAAGGACTTCGGGCAAAATTTCTATCCATTTCCCCTTGGCGTCGTTCAACCTTTTCTTTAGGTGCTGAATTATGGTCTTGTTCATCGATTCGGCCTGTCCGTTCCCACTAGGATGATACGGCGTCGATAATATCCTTTTTATTTTATGATCTTCGAGGAACTTCTTTATTTTGCTGCCGATTAGTTGTTTTCCATTGTCGCACACTATCTCGGCGGGTGTCTCGAATCGGCATACGATGTGATCCCATATGAAGTCTATAACTTCTTTCTCCCTAACTTTCTCGAAAGCCTGTGCTTCAACACATTTAGAGAAATAGTCACTCATAAATAAAATGAACTTAGCTTTACTTGGCGCCGATGGCCGGGGGCCGACGATATCAATTCCCCATTTCATGAACTGCCATGGGGACAAGGCTGAATGAAGCTTCTCCCCGGGATGATGAATCATTGGTGCATGTATTTGGTATTTGTCACATTTTCGAACAAGCTCCTTAGTATCTTTTTCTATACTGTCCCACTAATACCCTGCTCTGATGACATTGTGAACCAGTGATTCGGCGCCAGAATGGTTCCCGCAAGTGCCCTCATGAATTTCTCGTAGGACGTAATCGGAGTCTCCCGGACCCAAGCATATTGCTGACGGCCCATCGAACATCCTTATGTACAGTATTCCATCTTCGGCTAATGTGAATCGTGCAGCTTTCGTTCGCAGAGTTCTCGACTCCTTAGGGTCCGGCGGAAGTTTCCCATTTTTCAAGTAATCGATAAATTTGTTCCTCCAATCCCAAGTTAGGATTGTGGAGTTTATTCCGGTGTGGCCTTCTTCGACTACCAACTTTAAAAGTTGTATGACAGTCCCCAAGCTAATTTCATCATCTTCGACTGATGACCCCAAATTTGCAAGGGCATCAACCTCAGCGTTCTACTCTCGAGGTACATGGTGTAGGGTATGTTCTTTGAACCGGTGTAAGGTTACCTGTAATTTTTCTAAGTACCTTTGCATTCGATGTTCTCGAACCTCGAAAGTTTTGTTAACCTGGTTAACTACGAGTTGGGAATCACACTTATCCTCGATGACTTCCGCTTCCAAACCTTTAGCCAGCCCGAGACTTGCAATCATGGCCTGATACTCGGACTCATTGTTAGTCAACTTAAGGGTTTTCATAGATTTTCTAATCCTATTGCATGTGGGTGGCTTCAAAATGATGCCTAACCCGGACCCCTTCACATTCGAAGCTCCGTCTGTGAAAAGGGTCCACACCCTTGAGGATGTACCCAATTTCAGCAACAGTTCCTTTTCAACCTCGGGCACGAGGGCTGGTGTAAAGTCCGCCACAAAATCTGCCAAGATTTGAGACTTGATGGTCGTTCCGGGTTGATACTCGATATCGTACCCACTAATTTTGATGGCCCATTTGGCCAGTCGGCCCGAGAGCTCAGTCTTAAGCAAAATGTTGCGAAGGGTATAAGTTGTTACAACACAAATCGGGTGACATTGAATATACGGTTTTAATTCCTAGAGGCGCCTATTAAAGCAAGCGCTAGTTTTTCTAAGTGTGGGTACCGGGTATCTGCTTCACCTAAAGTTTGGCTAACGTAGTAAACAGGAAATTGCGTACCTTGCTCTTCTCAAACTAGGACACCACTCACCGCGACCTCCGAGACGACCAAGTATAAGTAGAGTTGCTTGTCTGCTTTTGGAGTGTGAAGAAATGGCGGGCTCGAAAGATACCACTTCAATTATTCCAATACCTGTTGGCATACCGGGGTCGAAGTGAAATTGTTCTTCTTTTTGAGAAGTGAGAAGAACTTGTGGCTTCGATCCGAAAACCTGAAGATGAAACGACCTAAAGCGGCTATCCGTCCGGTTAATCTTTGTACGACCTTAATGTTGTCCACGATTGTGATGTCTTCGATTGCCTTGATTTTATTGGGGTTGATCTCGATTCCCCGATTTGACACCATGAAGCCGGGGAACTTGCCCGAACCGACCCCGAATGCGCATTTCTCGGGCTCAATATGTCGAAGGGTTCCAGCAAATGTGTCAAATGGTCCTCTGCGCGCAGGGACTTAACTAGCATGTCATCAATGTAAACCTCTATTGATTTACCTATTTGTTCCGAACATTCAATTTACTAGGCGTTGATAAGTAGCATCAGCGTTTTTAGTCCAAACGACATTACATTATAGCAATAAGTTCCGTACTTAGTGATAAATGAAGTCTTATCATGATCCTTAGGGTTCATTCGTATTTGGTTGTACCCGGAGTAGGCATCGAGAAAGCTGAGGGTCTCGTGGCCGGTCATGTCATTGATCAGGATTTCGATTTCGGCAGAGGAAAGGAATCCTTAGGGCATGCTTTGTTTAAGTATTTATAGTCTACATACATTCTAAGTTTATTCTCCTTCTTGGGAACTACAACTACGTTTGCTAACCACTCGGGATATTTTACTTCCCGGATGGATCCTATTTTGAGAAGTTTGATTACCTCATCCTTGATGAACGTATGCTTTACCTAGGATTATGGGCTTTTCTTTTGCTTTACCGGTCGGAACTTCAGGTCCAAACTCAATCGATGAGTGGTGATATCGGGTGGAATTCTTGTCATGTCAAGGTAGGACCAAGAAAAACAATCCATATTTTTAATAAGGAATTTAATGAGTTTTTCCCTAAGCTCGGGAGTTAACCCCGTGCCCAGGTATACCTTTCGAACGGGCAGATGCTCGATTAGTATGACTTATTCCAGATCTTCGACCGTTGACTTCGTGGCATCAGAATCATCGGGGGTTACGAAGGTTTGAGGGATCATGCAATCATCATCCTCAATAATTTCCTACTATTCCGATCTGGTCTAAGCCGGCGACTGTGGTTGCTATTTGACCTTCTGTTTCTCCTTTGATTCTGATCCCTTTGACGTTGAAAGTGACGATATTGGTATTACCTTATCGTCCGCGAACATTTCCTTCGCACCATGCTGCTCCCCATATATTGTTTTTACCCCGTCCGCTGTTGAAAACTTCATCATTTGATGGAGAGTCGAAGGGACTACCCTCATGTTGTGAATCCAGGGCCTTTCGAGTAGGGTGATGTACCTCGATTACATGGAACTTGGTTTCTAGAATATTTCCGGCCACGTTTACCGGTAGAATGATCTTCCCTTTAGTCATTTCGCTGGCCATGTTTAAGTCGTTCAGGACCCGAGCTGCAGGCACGATTTGGCCTTGTAGGCTGAGCTGCTCTACGACCCTTGACCGGATGATATTTGCCGAGCTACCTGGATCCACTAAAATATGCTTAACTTGAACTTTATTCATAAAGATAGAAATTAACAGAGTGTCGTTGTGGGGTTGAGAAATTCCTTCTGCTTCCTCATCGTTGAATGATACAGTGCTTTCTAGCACATAATCTCAGGTCCGTTTTTCCCTAGTAATTGATACCTTAGTGTGATGACCCAAGGGGTTATTTTATGAATTTGGACTCCGTTCTAGTCTTATTAGCCATAAAAAGATTATTTTTAACTACCTCGATTTACGTGCGCAGTCCGAGCGTGAAACCGGAAAGCTTTTATGTGAAAATATAAGAAATAATAATTTTTAGAATTAAAAATTTGGTTTTAGTTGACTTGAGTCAACATTTTGAGTAAACGGACTCGGATATGTGTTTCGACGATCTCGGGAGGTTCGCATCAAAATATGGGACGTGGGCGTATGCCCGGAATTGAATTCCGAGGTCCCAAGCCTTAGAAATCAAATTTTGAAAGAAATTGTTTTGCTGAATTATTAATAAAATAAATAAATGAATTAACGTTTGAACCGTTGGTATCGGGCCCGTATTTTAGTTTCGGAGCTCGATACAGGTTTGTTATGATATTTAAGCCTTGTTTGCGAAATTTGGTGAGAATCGGAATTTATTTGACGTGATCCGGACAGTGGTTGATAAATAGTGAACTTTAAGTGTTCTTGAGAAAAATAATGAGTTTTGAGGTTTAATTTATAGTTTTAAATGTTTTTTAATGATTTGATTGCACGAGCAAGTCCGTATGATGCTTTTAGACTTGCGTGCATGATTTGTTTAGAGTCCCGAGGGCTCGGGTGAGTTTCAAATAGGTTTGGGTTGTGTTGCGCTCGTTCTTTCTTATGCTTTGACGTCGTTTCTTCAAGCATAAATGATATCATATTGAAAAAATAAGCTCTGATTTCTGTTTTATATTAGATCCGTATCAAAATTACGGACCCGTAGCAAAAAGAATCATCGAATTTGGACATCTTATGAGGATTTTATGGTCATTTTAGTAAGGTTGCGAGATTTTTCAGGTTAATTACGAAATTGACACTGACGACGAGATAAAAATCTGCACTATTTGCAAATATTAAAACCTACATATCTCCTTCATTATAAGGTCAAATTGAGTGATTCAAAAGCCTAACTTGACTAGAATTTCACAAGAAATCCATTTGAGACACAAAAATCGAGTTTAGGGATCGTTTGGTACGAGAAACGAGGCAGAATATCTGGTAGAAAAATATATATAAAACAGACAGACTTCTTCTTCTTCAAATTTTCAAACCCCACAGCCCTAGGAACGAATGTTTTTACCAAATATCATCCCCAAGTCATAGGTAATCAATTCTAAACTTTACTCTTTCAATTACTCATTATTTTTCATCACTTTTAAATCAAAACTAAGAATTTTTATGATAAAAATTGAGGGTTTGGGTAGAATTTGAGAATTTTATAAAAATCAAATATTTACCTCGAATTGAGGTCAGATTTCGAAACTAATTGTATATTTGGGTTCGTGGGTGTGAAACCCCACGTGTTATTTTTCTCTCTTCTCTTACGTAAAATACGTAACGTGGCGT
>ML285518.1:0-16276 GCA_005239495.1 Nicotiana undulata
GTGGGGGCGGTGGACGCGGGTGAAAATACTATGCGGGGGCGGGGCGGGCGGGTTGAGATCTTCGCGGGTTTATACGGGTTTCCCCCGCAACCGCACCGCACCGCTTGCCATCCCTAATGTGATTGGTCAGATACAAGTGTTTTTGTCAGGATCACCTAAATGGTACACACTTTGTCATCGTCATTGATTCATTAGAAATTGTATCTTTTGAACGGGAAGAAATGTAATCTCAATAGTCTAGGAGAGACATATATTCAATTTGAGCCATGTAATTACAACATCAATCATCCCTTTTGTAACAAGAGGTAAAACCTGACCCCATATCAGCCCAAAATTCAGATTTCTAGTTTCTTGTACCGAGAAGCCTCAGTAGTTCAGTAAAGAAAGCATACCCTGACCTCAAGTGATAACATCAAAGAGACATTTTATCCAAAACAGAACATTTAGGCAACTTTTAGAACACATACCTTCACCCTTTTCATAAGGTCTTTGGCTTTCTGATCATTCTTAAAATGATCACGCACCGGCTGCATAACAAAACTTAAATGAGTCAGGAGGACAACTGAAGAAAGGTGGAATAAAAAATATATAAACTATACAAAAAATAAAAATAAAACTTGTGGTGCCCTGATCTTGAGTAACAGCAGCCTATTTAACATTAAATATACCATCTGAAGCACATGTGATACCAACCATCATGTGCGCAAACTTAATTTACTATCAATTGATGTTAAATTGCCAATCTGATTGATCACACTCAGTATGAACAATAGGGACCTTGAAATTCAAACTATAACTTGAAGATATAAAAATACTCTACAAACAAAGAAGTTATTCTAGGGTGCTGATGCTGTATTAATCATGAGGTAATAACACCAAGTCACCAACTACAGAAAGATTACTTTTCACATTAAGAGGAAATTTGCAAATGTATATATATTAAACTTCAAACAGGGACTGCATAAGATATTGGTGTAAATACCAATTATCAGCTCAGTAAGATGTATTCATCTACCTGTAATATCTTGTTGATTGCTTTTGATAGTGCAGGTTTCAGGTCCGCAGGATGCAAGTTCCCATTTTCATAGTCAGCAGCCAGTTCTTCAAAATTCTTAAAGGTCCTAATGTGGGAAAGAGAATAAAACAAAAGATGATCTAAAAAACAGTACTTTGGTTAGCAAATCAGCTGAATGGATATGAATAAATGCATGACATGACTCACTTGTCGCCTCCATTCTCAGCACTTCGCTCAATTTTGAACTCATTAAACCAAGGGATGACAATATACTTGACGTATTCCAGACATGGATTCTTTTCTACAACCTTTGGTGGACAAAAAGCCTTCTTTATCTTGAGATTTACATCTGCCTTTGATGTTCCAGCATGGCACAGGAAAAAAAATACATCAGTTCATTAGAACATCAGTAACCTGTTAATTAAGAACAATGACTCTCAACCTAAAAACAAATGTAGCACGGTGTTACAACTTACATGTAACTAATATATGTATATAGTTAGATAGCCTAGAGGTAAAATCTGAAAATACCTCTTCATCCTCCATGTAGATAGAAGAAGAGGGGTCACTCTTTGACATCTTCTCTTGACCTTCCTGCAATCCAGGGAGCATGTCTGCACACCAATATGATAAGAAAACAAACACATTAACAAAGGAGTTAGTCCAGTGAAAAGAGTTCTCGAATTCTAGCATACAAAATGATCTTCGTACGATGAGACAATATGATAGGCTTGTTTTTCCTCTTGGTATCATCACAGTATTCTCTTGCAAGTACGTTAACCTTTCGCTGGTCCATGCCTAGTTGACAGATATCAGCCTATTAAGACAAAATTCCATATTTAGCTGGTAAAAAAACTAATTAAAACAAATAATCACCACTATCGCATTGACCACAAAAAAAACAGAAGATTGAACAAAAACAGACATAGAAATAGGCAACAAATGAAACAAAATATTATGCAGCTCCCTTATATCTGTACATATAAGAAGCATATGCCACTGAACTAGAAACTCAAGGCAAGCAAGCTCTATGCATATGGAGATAATTTAAAACAACTGATAATGCTTTTTTACTCATTGACTTAGACAAGCAAGAACAAGGTTGTCAACTTTCATTGCAGGGCTAACCAAGACAAGCAAGAACTAGGTCTCAAATGAGATAACAGGGGCAACTTTGCATCCTAAAACAAGAATAGCAGTGAAGGTGCTTCTGTTTTTCCTAATAGAGCCTTAGAGGTTCAACAAAGGATGCTTATATTTAACTTATCCAGATAATTGAACAACAAAGAATTTATTTGAAATAGTTATAAGAACAGATTACCTTAAGGAAGAATATGTCAGCGCATTGCATGCATGGGTAAAAAATCTGGGCGGCGGTCAGCTCATCTTGCTCAGACCGACCCATAATTTGGCAACACCTTAGAATGAAGAAAAACATGTAAGTAATAACTGGCTGCTCCTTTTAGCAGAGGAAAGAGAGTTTTTGATGCATTAGCCTTTACCTTAAAATCCGTGGAAGCTTGTTCCTTCGAGCTATGTCCATAACAAGAGGCCAGTATTCATGAGCTCTAGAGTTAATCTCTTTCGAAGACCACAGAAATTCCACTTGACCCCCTTCAAGATTCATTCCCACACCCTTCCATAACTCAATCAAATATTGGCCAACAACCTCAATTTTCTTCAAATCACCACCCATCTTGTTATTTAGCTGTGCAAACCAATCTGCAATCCAGATCTTCACCTTGCAGCCGGCAGAAGTCAGTTTGTTGACATTGAGTGCCTTCAAAACTCCCTGTTAAGCAAAGAAGTTTTATACAGAAAAAAAGTCACAACATGCTAAAAGAACATATAACTGCACAGAAGCCTCTCCCGTAAAACTTCATAGCCATCCTGTACTAATGTAACGGGAAGAAAGAAAGCCATAAAATATAATTTTATGTAACGGCTTTTCAGTATAAGCAATTGATCATGAATTAATTTCATTGTGTGACATGCAAACATATCATTGGGGCTTTTAATCAATCTCCACCCTTAGAACAAAGACAGGTGAACAGAGCTCCATCTGGAAGAAGTACATTACAACTACCAATCATGAGAATAGGAAAAAGAGTCATGTTCAAGTAGAATTAACAAACCTTAATAAAAAGAGGTAGAATTCTAAACAAAATAAGCCACATACATTGTGCAATCCAGACACTTCGCAAATGGCAAGATTTTTATCATCTTCATTCCTGTAAGTTAGAATGCCCACGGGGAACTCACATCTACGTACCTGAGCAATGTGCATTCGACCAGAAGGCTCAAAACCATCATAGCAGACGGGCTGCGGCTTCTTTGCTAACAGATTCATCAACTCATCCTCCTGTATGCATTCCTCCCCAATACTCCTAATAATCTTGAACCTCTCCTCTACACTCATCCTAAAACATTAACATAATATAACAAATTCAATCTCAAATTTGAAAAAAAATTCATTCATATGCAAACAAGAAAAACCTTCCCATAGATCTCACCATAGAAATCAATGAATCCCCAATTCCTAACTAATTGGGATGGATATACGAGTTACTTTTTTAGTTTTGATGGTGGTGGTGTCCGGGGTAGTTTGCGGCACCTCAACTACTCACTCCACTGGGCACTTGGTACCTCCTAACTAGCACATGTACCGGGGTAACTCTGCCTACCAAGGCTTAGGCCGATGAAAAGATTACCTAATGTAGTAAGTTATTTGCCTCCCATTGGGATGTGAACCTAAGACCTCGTGATCCTGCGGACCCAAGTGGTGGTTAGCGGGTTCAACTGAACCCACATTACCAAAAAATAATACTGTGCATATGTATAAATTAGGATAAAAGTTGTGTAAATTTTGTATAAATATTTATTTGAACCCACTTGACAAATACTATTTTATTACTAAAGTTATATACTTCTAAAATTGAACCCGCTTGCACAAAATCCTGAGTCCGCCACCGGACACACCCTTGGGTGCAGGACGGCTATATGAGTCTTCTATATATGTTTCACGCTATTCGGGTCCATTTCATTCCAATATTCAATAATTTGTCAGGGCTCTCCATAAAAAATCTAAGATTACAGGTTATTAACAGAATTCACTAGCTCTTCAGAAATTAAAAAAATAGAATGTTACATGATCCGTGAGAGCAAAGGCAGAGGCTTACTGGGTAGTGGCAATGGAGGCGTCGGATGAAGAAGCCTTCAATGAGAGTGCATCAATGGCTTCTGAAGTCTCTTGATTATTCATTATCCTGCAAAACGGCAGTTGAATTAGGGTATTATGTGATATTTTCGTAGTTCAATAGCTCTTCGGAAAATTAAAAAAAAAAAAAAAAAAATCTTAACAGAGACTTACTGGGAAGTGGAAATTGGAGGTTTAGATGAGGAATCCTTCAAAGAGAGAGCATTAATGGCTTCCGAAGCCTCTTGGTTATCCATCTTCCTCTGCAGCCAATGTAGAATGATCAGAGTATTTATCTCACTTTCCCGTAGGTTTTTAAATCTATTTACAATTAAGTCGATGAATTATTAAGCAGATGGTAAAAAGTAAACACCTGAACCGCGAAGTAGGGAAAAAAGGTTTTTTTTTTCGTTTCCGAAACTGGGAAATTGGCTAAATAATTTATTTATTTAATTATTTTCATCACCTTTTTTTAAGTGCTCTAGAGAGTGAGAAACTCGTTGCTTATTTAATTTCTGTAATCAGTTCTTATTTTGAATTGAGAACAAATACGTGTATTTCCTAAAATGTTGGGCGAACATGCTAAAATCCAGCCCAAGCCCGAGACACAGGAGTAGAATAGAGGGGCATTTGCATTCGTATCCGCTTTTTGTGTCACGTTTTAATTTATACCCGCTTTGTAAATTTTTTTGCAAGCGTATCCGTTTATTCACATAACTTCAGCATACAAGGCTGAAGTAGCAAAGACAATCACACAAAACTTCAGCATTCTAGTAGACGGGCCTGAAGTTCAGCTCTAGAGCTGAAGTTTTTGTCTTTGTAACTGGCGAAAGTTTTGTAATTGGGAACTTCAGCTCTAGAGCTGAAGTTTTTGTCTTTGTAACTGGGGAGAGCTGAAGTTTTTGTTTGTAACCGGCGAACTTCAGCTCAGCGAGGAAAAAGGGCTGAAGTTATTTAAAAAGCGGGTACAAGTTAAAAGTTTTTAAAAAAATGGGTATATGTTAAATGGGGGCGACCAAATAGGGCGCCCCGTGCAATTTTTACTAGAATAAAAGGGTTGGATGGTAAATGAGGTCCCAATCAATTATGAGGAATTTTTATATACCTATACACTATTGGAAATTTTATTATCATTTTTACTCAAGTTTTAAATTTAATTACTTTCTATATACAAATTTACCAATTATATACACTTTAAGAATTAAATGAGTATCTCTTTATATTAAGAATCAATTATTTTCCATCTTTATTCTCTTTCCCTCGTGTGCTCTCTGTCTCTGTCTCTCTCTATCTCTCCTGCACTCTTTCTCTCTCTATGTCTCTCTATCTCTCAATCCCTAATTCCGGTAAAGTAGAGCAAAGGAAAAGAGAGCAGTTATTCCACCATTGACAACCATTAAAAAGTTTTGAAGCTTTGAATTCGAATTTGGTTTTCAAAAAACATTATTTGTTTGAATTAGGCGGTGTTGCAAAGAATTGAGAATTCTCTCTACGTCTCTCTCTATCTCTCAATCCCTAATTTCAGTAATGTAAAGCAAAGAAAAATAGTGCAGCAATTCCACCATGGACAGTCATTAAAAAGCTTTGAAGCTTTAAATTTGAATTTGGGTTTTCAAAAATCATTATTTGTTTGGATTGGGTGTTGTTGCAAATAACTGGGAATATAGTTTGGAGTTTATATCTCAATTTTGAGGGTGTTTCGGTGAAGACTTGACTTAATTTTGGCTGAATTTCATATTGAAACTCGAAGAAGAAGAAGACATGATATACATTATATTTACGAAATTGTAGAAAAATTGTATTCTGTTGTTTATATTTTTATTTATTTAATTATTGTATGAAAGTTGAACAATAGTGTATAAAATTATAATTGTATGATATTGTAGTTTTATATAACTGAGTAGAAATAATGTATGAAAGTTGTATAATATATAATTAGTTGTATGAAATTTATTTTTACTATGTATAAATCATATACAAAATATACAAAAGATATATTGTATAAAATTTGTATAAAATTTGTATTCAAGTTGTATTTTATTGTAGTTGTATTTAACTGGGTAGAAATAATGTGTGAAAGTTATAGATAAGTTTAGATAAATTGTATAATATATAATTAGTTGTATGAAATTTGTTATTACTATGTATAAATCAGACACAAAATATACAAAAGACATATTGTATAAAATTTGTATTTAAGTTGTATGTTATTGTAGTTGTATTTAACTGGATTGTCATGACCCCAAATCACTCTGGCCGTGATGGCGACTATCCTGATACTAGGCTAGCCAATTCATTACGTATAACATAAAGGAACTTTTCAATTTCATTACTAATCCGATATTTCATAAAAAAATCGTTTGAGCATTTCAAAACAAGTAAAGACAGGTAAAGCATTTATAACACATCCCGAACCCGAAGTGACTAGTCATGAGCATCTAAGAAAGTACAAGTCTGATACTATCTCCTTAATACAAGATGTTGGATCAAGAAGCTGAATGGTTTTGAAGATTGACAAAGGAACTCAGAGTTAAACCAGGTCCATCACTGGAGACATAGACACATGCAGAGTTAAGGGCACGTGAGGTGCACAAACAGGAGATAAACGAAATCTGTGATCTAAAAAGATATCTCCTGATCGAAAAGGTTGCAAATTGATAAGGAAATGGACTCCTTATTCAGTAAGAACAAAATCAAGATAAGGGAGGATTTAGGGAGTTGAGATCAACTAGAACTCTTTCACCAAGGAAGAGTAGCATCAGAATTCTAGTAAATCTCTTATCTACTAAATCCTATATATATTGCTGAATGTTCTTATTGTAAAGAGACGCACAAACGCAGAAGCAAAACAAGAATTGAGAGCAAAATTACCAAAGCAATTTTGCAAGCAGTTCGTGTAAGAATTGAGCGTGCGACTCTGAAGCTACTTGAACCAGCTAGAAGAACCAGTTCCATCTGTGGTATTTTAGTTTAGTTTATTTGTAGTAGGTGATTTCAAATTGTACCTTTTAGCTTTATCTAGAAGAAATTGTGTCAAACCCCAACCTCGGGGAGCGTGGCCGGCGCTCAACCGAGTGGACCTGGTCGAACAAGACTTTCAAGCGTATCCCACCCGACTCACTTATATTCAAACAAAGGAACACCTCATCGTTTATTAACCCCGGGAGAAGTTAAATTACATAAACATACATGTGTTTCTAGTTCAATTTTCCTTTCATCCATTATGCAATAATCAAACTTCCAACAACACATTTCAAACTATGATTAAGAGGAATAAGATTTCATATACAACAGGTCTTTACAACATCCCTTATACCCATACATGACCCACACAAATGTCTACGGAGCCTCTATAGATACAAAAGACAAACACGACTGTGCCGGTGACGAGGCCCCGACTATACCTCAAAATTTAGTGACTTTTACAAAAGAAGTACAACATATACTACACATGACCCCGGGAGGAAGCGGGGCTCACCAAAATAGCTAGGAGGATAGAGAATGAGGGCATCACTATCAGCGATCAGTGCTATCTGCAATAGAACCACCTACATCTATTCAAAGATGTAGCGCCCCCGACAAAAGGGACGTTAGTGCCATCGAATAGTACTAGTATGTATGAACAAACTCTACTCTAAGTAGAACAATCGGTAAATAAGTAGAAAGGCAGATAGGGAAATCAAATAATGTTGCACAGAAATAGGAGGGACACAAACAAGAGTCTCATGGTTTCTTATTTCGTTTTTCCATCTTTTCGGTTAATATTCCTTTAAAGCCAAGTGCCACAATTTTTTAATGCCACCGAGTCTTTTACACGGAGTCCGGTCTCGGCCCGACCGGCTAAGCCATCCCAAGTGAGACATCACCAACATCATGATATATATTCATATTTTCGATGTTAATGCCACCATGAGAACAACATGGAGTCTAATCTCGGCCCGATCGGCTAAGCCATCTCACTTGAATCAGTGAGACATAACCAATATCATATTTTCGATGCAAATACCACCATGTGTACCTCATGGAGTCCGATCTCGGCCCGATCGGCTAAGCCATCTCACTTTGGGACATAACCATATCAATTTAATTATTCGGTTCACATTCCTTTCCCATCATTTATCACACAGTCCCTGGCACTTGGATATATTTTACAATTTGAGTCACATTCCCCTCTTTTAGCCGTTCAATAGCATCATCCTTCATATTAACGAGTACCAACATATAATGAATTTGTACACATAAACAAGGAGCATGACAATCATAATTCACATTGTCAAGTAGCATAGTAACATTAGGTAAACAACTTAGAACAACTTGGGAACAAGAATTTTCCAACTTAACACATTGAGACAATCAATTTTCATAGAATCAAGCAAGGAACTCATACCAAATTTCCGGACACTGAGGAGATGATTCTACAAAGATTAAAGTTAGCCATACATACCTTGACTGGGTCTTATCTCTAATTCCTACGACGATTTTCGAAATCTGTTAGCCCCTTCAATCTATGTGACAAAATAACACTATCGAATCTTAATTAGGAATTTGATCATAGACCTAGCTCAATTGAGCATTACACTTCCATTAGGAACTTGATAAGGTCTCATCCCCCATTTCTTTATATTTTTACCTTTACTTACCCTCACATAGTCTAGAATCCCACGCATGTAAGGTCCCTATCCTTACCTCCAAGAACTATTTTACCCATGGCCCATTTTAGCTATAACAATGGAATTTAAAGTTGGTGCAGTAAAACTTACCTCTTTGAGTGAAGAAAATTGAACCCTATTTGATCCTTCCCAAGCCCTCGGTGGTGATTGTGGATTAATCTTGATGATGGGGGAAGCTTCTCTCACACTAGGACCTCTCTCCCTCACTTTATAAAGTCAGAAAATAGTTTAAAATGGTTGGGAAAGTGTATTATATTGATCTGGGGTCGAGTTAAAAAGTTAGATAATAGGCTGCCCCGACTCAATTATGCGGTCGCATATGCGATCGCAAAACGAAAATACGGCCTGCAAACCTGCCGCAGAAATAGCCTCAACTGGGTGAAAAAAAGAAAAACAAACTGTCCGAGTATGCGGCTATTATGCGTCCCACATACCTATTATGCAGTTGCATAATGTGCCGCAGAACTCCCCTCGCAAAACTCCAAGGCAGATATGCGATGGATTATGCGGTCCGCATATCAGATATGCGATCGCATTTTGGGCCGCATAATCACCCTCAAATTGGCCAGCAATTTGACTCACTCTGCGGCCATTATGCGGTCCGCATAGTGGTTCTGCGACCGCATATTTACATCCTTTTGTGAATTTTTTCCCTCTAAGTTCGTAGGGTACTTTCAATCCAAAAAGTCCGAACAACAACATAGGAATATAACTAGGCATCATTTTGGCTACGGATTTTACGAGTCCTTACAAATTGTAATAGGTGCTTAGTGTTCAAGTTAGAGTTAACTTGAAGCTTGTCGCAAATAGCTAGAGGCTAGTTTTCCACAAGGGGATTAGAGTTAGTCCTTAGGTTTACAAAAGAGTTTATTTTGTAAATGCTGTTTGGCTCATTGATTTAGTGAAGACTCTTGAAAAAAAATGCAAACCCCTTTCCCAAAAGGAACGAGTTGTCTCAACCAATGTCATAAACCCTTCCAAACCGGGCCCCGAAAGAAGTGCCTAGGGAGAAAAGGGGGCGCGACAGCATGACGACTCTGCTGGGGACTTTTAGGCTTTTACCATTTTCAAATCGTTTTTTTGAATTTGTACCCCTCCCCTATGTGCAATTGTTTGTTTAATTCCTTTAAGCGTTTAATTTCTTCTTCAAAATTAACTGACATATATTTTTGTTTTCTCCCTTTGTAATCGTTTTAAATTATAAACTGTTGTATTTACTGCTTTCATAAACGTGCAAATACGTGGCTACATGTTTACTTTATTGCATTATTCATGATCCAACATTCATACTCCACTCGTGCCAAACAAAATCCTATAGCAACGCTTGATGAGCGGTTGCGCCCTTCCTATATCATTACCCCCTAAATTCAGAAAGGCTTATTTGCGGTAAAACTAGTCGATCAGCGGTGCGGTCGACGGTTCCGTGCCTTCCCCCTTGAGTTGTCCGCTCAAGGGTACCAGTATAAAACCCCATAGAAACCTTACTTTGTTATACTACTGCATGCATCATGGTCAAACCTAGCAAGGCTAATGTGTTTTCCACACAATAGCCTTTAAGATAGCCTTGTCCAAAAGTCCACTGGGTTTCCATAAACCCAAATGGACATCATCACGTTTTGTGCATTTATTTGGAGAATTAAATGATTCATGCTAAGTGTTGATGTTAAATAGTCGAGTCTGGTGGGGGTAAGGGCCTAACATTGTTTGCCTTGCAGAAATATGAGGCACGAAGTCCCCAGATTTGGCATGGCCACCAACATCCACCCAAAATTGCTAAGCTGGTGGGAATATTTACATTCTTGTGACAAAACCCTCGTCAGAAAATATCTGGGTAATCTACCGTCCCTCCTGAAATCCAGCCTAACAACATGATGATAGCGGCTGCTACCTTATTTTGGGACTGTGAAAGGGCCGTCTTCCGCCTTGGGGACTTCAAAATGACACCCTTACTAGAAGAGATAGGAGGACTGGCCGGCCTAGTTTGGGAAACCCCGGGTTTGCTAATGCCTGAGAACCGCAGGGGCAAGAGTTTCCTTAAAATGATAGGCCTGAAGAAGAATGCAAAATTGGTATGCCTAAAAGAATCATACATCCCTTTTGACTACCTGTATGAAAGGTACGGTCATAGCAAATCATACCGTACCTACCATGATGAATTTGCCATCACATCTTTGGGACACATCCACCACAGGGTATTTGTCTTCATGTTTTGCTTCCTGGGTCTAATCGTGTTTCCAATGAAGAAAGAAAGAATCCATACTAGGTTGGCTATGATAACTAAGACCCTAATGGAGGGGATTGGTGGACAGACATTCAACATTGTGCCCATGATTATTTCCGACATATACCGAGCCTTGGAGAAATGTCAAAGAGGAGCGAAACACTTCGAGGGTTGCAACTTATTACTTCAGCTTTGGCTCCTAGAACATCTACAAAAGGGCCAATATCGGCAAGAGTTTTAGCGAAGGACGTGGAATGACCACATCGCTTTCCACCATCCAAAGCGAATGACTTACATTCCTGACATGTTCGGTCAGCCTGAGAATGCCAAAGAATGGGTTGAGCTCTTTGATAATCTAACTGAAAAACAGGTCCAATGGATGTTCGAGTGGTTTCCGACAGAGGAATTCATCGCACGGTCCAGAGATGCACCGTTCCTGATATTGATTGGTCTGAGGGGAACATATCCGTACGTCCCTCTCCGAGTTATGAGACAAGCAGATAGGAAACAAGTCATACCAAGGGTCGACAAGATGAGCCATCTTTGAGCTGACTTCCAAAATGATGATAGTCCCCACAAGTGCCAAGCCCAACACATGTGGCATTGTAAGATCGTAATGGAGAAAGACACCATTGAGCCAGACAGATGCCACGCTGGTTGCACCCCTTTCTATTCAGGTTGGTTGGAAGACAATTGGGATGGTCTGGGCAAACCAGGGTTCGTCAGAGGTCACAGGATCATAGACGAAAAGGCCGAGGCTCAGGTCAAGTATAATCAGTTGTGCAAGAGGATCCGCGAATGTGAGTATGAGCACCGCGAGATACATGAGTCCAACAAGAAGCTAATTGAGGAATGGAAAGACATGGATATAAATACCAACAAAAGGCTAGGGTACTTAGAGCGAGGCATAGTCGAGCTAGAAGGCAAATTCATTAAAAGGGTCGAAGATTGTCAAAATGCTGAAGGGACCGAAGGTGGACATCTAGCCAGAGCATTGTCGCACCCCCCCTTTTCCTCGCGGAGTCCGGGGTTTATGACATTTGATTGAGATAACTCGTTCCTTTTAGAAAAAGGGTTTTGCGTTTTGAAGAGTCGCCGCCTAACGATTTTGAGGTGCGTTAGGGCACCAAAGGGGTTCACTTATAACTACGTTGATAACCAGAGATAGGGTAAGGGATCAAAATTATCCTAAGGGGAAGGTTTTAGGCACCCTCAGGATCCACAAGTGTGGTTCCCGGCCAAACATCTTTTGTGAATTTGTACAGTTTAGAAAATAATCAAGTAAGGCTCAAATAATAGGGGATTTAAGTCTAAGCACAGATGTTTTGAAAAGATAGTTGATGAAGAACTAGCTTTTTAAGAGAATATCAATCTAAGCGCACTTTATGAAGAGTAAAGGGATGTCCTAGATTTGTTTATAATATGGATCACATCAATGCAATACCCGGTATGACACTCCTCAAAGAGGGGATACACGTGACATTAGCGCACCGGTCATCATGTCCATATCTACCCTCTCCCATCCCGTGAAGGTAACTAAAGCGCGTGTTGGTCACGAACTCTATTGCATGCTATTACCCGTCCCTTTCCTATCAGTCCTGGAGGATTTTGGGACTTCTATCCTATAAGGGAGGTGCTAGGCAGACCCTCAGTTTTTTAAAGGTGAAAATGCTAAGGCGACATATAACAAAAAAAGTAGGACTGCAGATAGGGGAAAATCATGGAAAGCATATAAAGGCTCAAGTATTCCTCCACACACAGTACACATAAACAGCATCTCTCATACACAATTAAGGTCCAGATTCAGATCCTAGGCATGGTGTCTAAGTGACAATAGCAAAGTCAGATTTATTACATAACTCGGAGAGGAAGTCCTAATCAAGCTTGCCTACTGATTTTAACAGGCTGATAGTTAAACATAATCACAAAGACAGTTCTGGTTTTTATTTTTTATAGTTGATTACCTAAGGCTTGCCTAGGCGTATAGCAATATTCATAGTCGATAACAGTTTCAGGTCGTATACCTAGTAACGGGAAGTTCTAGGTGTTGCAGATAGACTAATTTTGTCAGTTTGTAGAACAGGAGGAATGTTTTTCACTTGTGTTTAGACTAAGTATAGTAAATGAGTATGATCCTGTAGCATGAGGTCTAATGCAGCATGATGCATTTTTAACTTAAACATGGATTTCTAAATGCATATAGAATCACAACATCATGCACAACTTCAGGAACATCATAGGTGATAATTTTTAATGTGTTTACCTAAAAACATGATCTCTAAGTGTGTAGGCATGGTAAGACATGATTGCAGTTTTGTTAACACGTTTATCCTAAGGCAGGGTTTCTAAATTATATTTTCCAGAACACGTTGATATGATCAGAATCACATAATAGTTTTGTTGCCATTGTTTATCTTATAAACAAGGTTTCTAAGTGAGGGAAATGAATGATGACATGATGAAAAAGAGCAGGTATATGAACCTAAGTAACATGATATCTAAAGGCATGGCATACTTGGCATGTTATACCTAAACATGGTTACTATTGCGTATAGAGAAAAGTAAGCCTAGAAACATGATTTCTACCCTTCTTTATACTACGACATGCATATCCCCACCCATTTTCACTATCCAACCCCCGAATTGTTTTTACAAATTATTACAAGCCTCTGAATATGAATTACATAACCAAAATAAGAAGAAGAAGAAGTTAACTATAGGGAGCCTTCACAATAGGCCCAAGTTTCCAGGTCCTCAATGCCATGTATTGTTTCACAACCTTATCGTAATCCGGGTGTGTCAGAGTTCCCTAAGGCCCTCAAGGGATCCCGGGCAGTGCTCACACCCAGATTTCATAGCCAAGATAGAGTAAGTGCAGTGTGGAAAGGCCAGCTCTTGTGTGTTAAAGTTCAGAGGGAGCTCAAGGGTCCCAAAACAATGCTCACACAAAAGGGGCAGAACCTAGTGGTCTAAGAGTAAGTGAGAGTGCTCGACATAGTTTTGAGGAGTTTAAGTAAGAAAACAATTTTGGAAAAGGGTAAGCAGGAAACAATTTTGGAAAAGAGAGAGACTTACTTGAAATAGTCTTTGCAAAACTAGGATAAAGTTGTCTTAGTAAAACAGATTTGAGAAGAGTAGGGTAATCAAAAAACAGAAGACCAAACTCAAAACCAAAAACATGTTCAGCTCCACACAAAGAGTCAAGACAGGTTCATCACCCAAGCTTCACACATGGGTATTAGGGATTGGGGACACATAGAGCATCTGATGACAAACATGTAGTGAGAAACACACAATCAGGAGTCCCTAGGGATTCAGGGGATTGGGGACATAATAGAACAAGGTATTAACATAACTGGACTAAATGTAGTAAAGTCTACCTAAAATTAATGTACCAAACATAAGCAGAAAGGTTCACATGAAGGCATGTTTTGAACACACAAAGGCATGCTAACAAATAAGGCAGAACTGGACATACTAGATAGAACCTGAGATCCTAGTTACATGTTGAAAAACAGAAGAGTAAGTAAAAACAGATGAGGAATACCAAGAATTGTCACAATAATGGAAACATATTGGTTTAAGGACTGAAATTCGAATTAGGACATACCAGTGAGTGAAGAAAGCAGTAACACAAAAATCAGAATATAAGAGATGAACAATAGTTAGCCTTGGCTTGCAGCCGGCTAACTCAGATCAGTAGCAAGTAGCACAGAAGAGAGAGAGAGCAAGTTTAGTTGTGTGTGAGAGAGAGTTGCACAGATAGTTCGTGTCTGTGTGTGTCTTTGTCAATGCATGAATATAGTATATATATAGTTTGAAACTAGGTGAAAATAAGGTAATAATTAGACTGCCCGGTAATTATGAAACTCAAAGAATCAATTAGTTGTAAAATCAGTACCAGTACTCCCTTAATTAAGAGAGTTAAGTCTCAAACGGTCAAAATAAGTAGCAAGTAAGGAAAGGAATCATGTATAGCAAATAAGGAAAGATTCCTAATATAGTAAACACATAGTAAAAAATTGGGGTCAGGTTCATAAGGTTTCAATCAAGGCAATATTGTGAGAATCAATTGAGAGTAAAATCAGTCATGTAATAAGGCAAGAAATAACTAAAGGTCAAAAATTAGTAAAGATACTATCACAGGAAATCAATTAAAGGAAATCAATCACAGGAAATTAGGGATTCAAATAGGAGTAGTACTGATTTAGGAATCAACACAGATTATACAGAGTAAACACACAATGGGAGGGAAATTACAAACCCTAGTAATTAAACCAGGGTAAAATCACACGGAATTAGGGGTTTACATAGAGCATGACATGAATCACTGAATAAGCATAATACAAGCAGGGAAAAGTAAGGATTCAGAGGTATCAATGAATAAAATAGAGTAGAATCACAGAGTAAGCATGAGTAATAGCAGTCAGAAACCCTAACAAGCAACATGGGGTAAAAATCACATAAGTCAAGAATTCACATAGAGCATGGCCTAATTAAATGGAGTAGATGTTAATACAAGTAGGAGAAGTGAGGTTTCAACAATAGTGATGAACAAAACAGAGTAGAGTCACATAATAGGCAGGAAAACATAGGGCAAAATCACAGAATCGTAGAACGTTCATAAGGAATATACAGATTAATTGAACACAGTACCAGAGACAAACTCAGAACCTCAAGAAAAATTAGGGTTTTCAACGTAGTAACTCGGATAGAGGAGAAGCTTAAAATAAACCATTAAAGCATAATAGGAACCTTAGGATAATACTAAAGGTCATAGAAAAAATCGTTTTAAAAAGGGATCATGAAATCCTAGTTTGAAAACGAAGAGCTATTTTAGGAAAAATCGGAGAATCTTTGGGGAAAACAACAATGAACTCATAGCATGCATAGATCTAAAACAGAACTAAAGGAAAAATCGGAAAATCTTAGGTGTTAGGGTTTCAGAGAACCCAGAGGAAAACAAGAAACCTTAAAAATGTCACCGACTTTAGCCAGAAAAGTCATGGATCTTACTCAAACGGCCGGAGATGGCCGAAAAATGGCATGAGGAACCATGGGAGGAGCTGAACCTCTCCAGGTTCACTTGAGGGCCTCGGGGTATCATTAGACCGGCACGGAGTGAAGCAAAGGCCAAGAGATGATGAGAGGCCATATTTTTCGGCGGGGGGGTG
>ML285518.1:16407-30134 GCA_005239495.1 Nicotiana undulata
GGGGGGGGGGGTAGTCACCTAGGTTAATTAAGGAAGGGGTGTATCTGGACCGTTGATCAATTCTGATCAACGGTCAGAATTGGATCTGGATTGGGCCGGGTAGATTTAGGTTTGGGCTTGGGGTATTGGGTTATGTAATTTGGGCCGGTTTCAATTGGGTTTGGGGTTAAATTAAATTAGGCTAGATTTTAAATAGGAAAGGGCTAATTGTTAAATACCCAATTAAATAGATAAATAATTAATACAAATAGCTAATCATTACATAAAAATGAAATTAATGCTAAATAGATGAAATAAAGTATTGGATATAAAGTATTGAATAAATTAAAAAAATAAATTGATAATAATGTGGAAAATTATGGAAAAATACCAGTTATTATAAAAAAGTGATTTTGAAGGTACATATGCAAAATTTAAAATAATTTGAGGAAAAATTGGGTATCAACAGCTTCCCCTCTTTACCCGGGAAGGATGAAAGAGTTGTCGGGTAAAGATATGATGGACAATTTTGACTGAGCAAAATGGTTTAAATAGATTTAGGCCGCACCCTGGTTTTTGAGTTGCCTACATATCCATGGCTTTACAGGAATCAGGCCATATGTAGTTCAGGAGCCATTGGGGAAGTATACCGATGAAGTTTTATAAGAACGGACGCAATGTATGGGGTTGGATGAACAAACGACTTACGGGGATGGTTCGGAGAACTGGAGCGGGACCGCTCCTGCCAGGATGTTCGTTGCCGGATTACCTGCAAATAAACAATACAAGCATATATTGCGTAATTTTAACATGATGCAAATTCCCGTCGGACCATGAATGCTGTCTTTGGACGGTTAAGGATGACGTCCTCAGACCATGATGTCCCGGGCCATGAATTGCTTGATGCAGGATTCGCAGGCCACGAAATGATGTTCTCGGGCCATGAGGATGGTGCCTCCGAACCATGATGCCTTTGAATAATTATATGCAAAATTGAAAGAGATCCTCATGCCATGACATGGTGTTCTCGGGCTATGAAGATGGTGCCTCCGAACGATGACGCCTTTGGATAAATTGGAGATATTTCAGCCCATGAAGAATGTAGTAGTATGATTCTTGACAAGACAGAGCTTAGTCTTGCATATTGAAGGGTAGAGCTTAGCCCGAAGAAAAAAAAGCGAAATAAACAGTGCTTGAAATAGAATTTAGTTTGAGGAAAAAGTAAATTGGAGGCAGAGCTTAGCCCGAAGAAAAAGAAGCGAAATAAACAATGCTTGAGATAGCATTTAGTTTGAGGAAAAAGTAAATTGGAGGCAGAGCTTAGCCTCGGAAGGCAGAATAGTAGCTTTATGCAGATGCAGATGGAGACAGAGCTTAGACTCGGAAGGCAGAAAGGTAGCCTTATGCAGGTTGGAAGGAAAAATGGTAGCCTTATGCAGATGCGAACGCAGATGGAGACAACGTTTAGTATCAGAAGGTAGAAAGGTAGCCTTATGCAGGTTTGAAGGCAGAATGGTAGCCTTATGCAGATGCGAATGCAGATGGAGACAACGTTTAGTCTCGGAAGGTAGAAAGGTAACCTTATGCAGGTTGGAAGGCAGAATGGTAGCCTTATGCAGATGCGAATGCAGATAGAGACAACGTTTAGTCTCGGAAGGCAAAAAGGTAGCCTTATGCAGGTTGGAAGGCAGAATGGTAGCCTTATGCAATGCAGACGGAGACAACGTTTAGTCTCGGAAGGCAGAAAGGTAGCCTTATGCAAGAAAAAATATAACAGTAGGGATTCTTAGCTGGTAATAAATTGCGGTATTATGACCATTGAGAGAATTGTGATCATGAAGCATCGTTCGCGTTGATGGTAAATATCAGCAAGTGCAACGGTTTTGAGAATCACATTTTGAACAATGTTTGTCCCCTGGGGGGACAGTGTGTTTAGGGATTTTTCCACCTTAGTGCCTGCATCCAAAGAAAGATCATGAGTTTTGTAAGGGGAATGTTAGTTCGTATCCCCGCTGACTTTGCTTGACTTGTTCGGTTTGATCTGATGATACTGTCTGTATCGTTGGGGTAGCGTCGCTAAACAAAGCTTGTTTCATGCGTGATTTGTAAAAGTATAACACAATGTATAAATTTAAAAATGATTTTGGATGAACCGACGACTGTGACACGGCTCGAGACATTGCAACCTCTCCTGCTATGGAATTATGAGGGTCCTCCTCAAAATTCTGCCCTAGTTTGATGGGTGAATGTTTCTGACTGTTGCTAGTGCTGAACTTGCTTCGGAATTTTGAGGGTCCTCCTCAAAATTCTGCCCCAGTTTCCAATTGCGGGGGAAAATGAAATTTTATTGATTTGTGACCGAACCCATAGTTCTGCCTACGTATCCCCTCTTAAACGGGAATCAGGTCAGGCGTAGTTCAATTTTCAACATTGATTAAAAGCATAAAGGATTACACATAGTAACGCTTGACTATATCTGCATTGATTGGCTTTGGCCAGACTTCTCCGTCTATTTCTGCAAGTATAAGAGCTCCTTTTGTCAGCACTCGGTGAACCATGTATGGACCTTGCCAGTTGGGAGAGAATTTCCCTTTGGCTTCATCTTGATGTGGAAAAATATTCTTCAACACCGGCTGCCCCGGTGTGAACTGTCTTGGTGACTCTCTTGTTGAAGGATCTGGTCATTCTATTCTGATAAAGTTGACCATGGCACACTGCATTCATTCTGTTTTCGTCTATGATGGCTAACTGCTCATAACGGTTCTTTACCCATACTGCATCGCTGAGCTCAGCTTCTTGTATGATTCTTAAGGAAGGAATTTCTACCTCAGCGGGAATGACAGCCTCTGTACCATAAACCAGCATATAAAGAGTTGCCCCGGTCGATGTGCGGACTGTGGTGCGATATCCCAGCAAAGTGAATGATAGTTTCTCGCGCCACTGCTTATGCTTCTCTATCATTTTCCTTAGTATCTTCTTGATGTTTTTGTTTGCGGCCTCTACAGCTCCATTCATCTGAGGTCTGTAAGCTGTGGAATTCTTGTGTTTGACCTTGAAAGTTTCACACATAGCTTTCATCAAGTCGATGTTGAGATTGGAACCATTGTCGGTGATGGTTGACTCAGGAATTCCGAATTGACAAACAACACGGTCGCGGACAAAGTCGGCCACGACTTTCTTAGTCACTGCTTTGTAGGATGTTGCTTCGACCCATTTAGTGAATTAATCAATGGCTACCAGAATGAACCTGTGTCAGTTGGAGGCGACATGCTCGATTGGCCCAATAACGTCCATGCCCCAGGCGGCGAATGGCCATGGTGAGCTTGTTTCATTAAGCTCGTTTGGAGGTACCTTTATCATGTCTGCATGAATCTGACAGCGGTGGCATTTCCGGACATACTGGATGCAATCGATTTCCATAGTCATCCAAAAGTAAACAGCCCAGAGTATCTTCTTTGCTAAGACAAAACCGTTCATATGTGGACCGCAGGTCCCAGCATGAATTTCCTCTAGTAGCTTTGATGCTTCCATTGCGTCTGTAGCTTAGAGGCAAATATGAGGCTCAAGTGTTCCTCCACAAATTGTACACATAATTAGCACGACTCAACCACAAATGAGGTCTTAAATTTCAGAACCTAAGGCATGACGTCTAGGCGTGAATACAGTAATGAGGCAGTGTTATCACAGAGTTTCAGAGAAAGGATTTTTACCATTTTCAAACTATTAATTTCTTATCTGTAATTAGCCAGACAGTACACAAAGAGGAATAGTTTTCCAGTTTTAACAAGTGTTAATACCTAAGGTTTGCCTAGGCGTATTAAAACACTCCAATTATACTGCCTGGTTTCAGAAAATAATAGCTAGACAGGGTGAGTCTGCTTTATTATTACGAGGCTAAGAGTTTAAACAAGTATGAATGCAGGTCCTGGAAACATGGTATCTAAATGCAGGCAGGTTGTAGAATGATGAAAACCTATGCATGCTGTTCTAGATGCATGAACGTTTTCAATATTAGAATCTATTCTTTTTGGAGAGATTCATTAGCACATTCTTTTTGAATGAAAGCAGAACACACAGAGATGTAATTCCTTGTTATGTTACTGAAACCTAATACAGGATTTCTAAGTGTTCACAGCAGTATGTTTTTAACACATGATTTTGGCATAGATAACATGAGCATGCTGAGAATGAAATCCTAAGGTAATCATGATTTCTGATGCAAGATTCTATAGTTGATGTTATTATTTAACCTAAAACAGGATTTCTAGATGAAGCAATTGTAAAAATGCAGAGGCAGTAACATTATAACAGCCGTTTCTATTGTTGCTTAACTAGGAACATGATTTCTAAGTGGATATGAGTACAATGGGGATGCTGAAATAAATAAACCTAAACATCAGGGTATCTAATACAAGAATGACAGGTATTCCTAAGCATAGTGGCTATTGCACATATATAGAATAAACCTACAAGCATGGTTTCTATCCATATATATACTAAGCATGCATAACCCCACCCATTTCACTATCCAACCCCAGAGTTGTTTTTACAATTAATTATTACAGACCAACATTGCACTAATACATAAGTAAATAGGAAAATTAGGAAGTTACACTATAGGGATCCTAACAGTAGGCCCAAGTCTCCAGATCCAACAATTCCATATGCCATGACCTTTTATAACCCAGGTGTGTCAGAGTTCCTAAGGACCTCAGAGGATCCCAAGCAATGCTCACACCCCGTGTACCCTAGCCAGGAATGAGTAAGTGCATTGTGGAATGACAATCTTCTGTGTCAGAGTTTGGGTACTCAAATGGTCCCCAAGGCAGTGCTCACACGAAGGGGGCTGAACTTAGGAACTAGGAGTAGTGAGATGTGCTCATAGTTTTTAAGAAGGAGTTGAGTTGAAAATAGTTTTCTGACATAATTGTTTTGAAAAATAGCTTTAGAGAACAACATAAGAGTTTGTTTATGAAACTAATTTGAAGAGGAAAAGAGACAGGACAACCAGCAACTTAGAAAACATACATGGTTCAGGAAACAAACACAAACAAGGAAAAGGGAATTGGGGACAAGTAATACATCTGTGAAAGCATAGTTGCACATAGGTTAACATCAGAGAAGTCTTACATAACTCAACTATTTACAGCAATGATTTATCATAAATGTTCATGCCAAAGAGTTTAATAACATTAGATTGNAGATCACATAGACAAGTAGACATGCTAAACATAGATGGAAAGAGAGATCACATAGACAAAAATAAACATGCTGAACTAAAGGGAGATCACATAGACAAAAATAAACATGCTGAACTAAAGAGAGATCACATAGACAGACTAGACATGCTAATTGCAAGGCAAACAACAGAACCACAAGTAGAAGCATAAGATACATAGAAGAAATCTTAATACAAACAGAAACATATTGTTTTAGATGCTCTAGGCTTAAATTGAAACCATACCAGTTTAATGAGAGAAATGAAGAGCAACAAAGTGAAGAGAGGCAAAGCAGTAGTGTGTAGATGCAACAGAACAATAGGGAAACAAAGCAATAGCACAATATAATCACTCAGTTTTGGCTTGCAGCCAACTGAGTTACAAGTAACAGCAAGAGAAGCAAGACAATATGTGTATGTGTGTAAGAGAGAGCTTCGAACAGTGTCTTGTTCCTGTGTGTGTTGGTCTCTTATGCTAAATAGGGAGTAGGGTATTTATAGTTTTCAAAACGAGTAGTGAAATAAGGTAATGCGTAATAGTTTAACATAGTTATAGAAATAATGTTCAATCAGAATCAATCAAAGACCTGGACTCCCTTTAATTAGGGAGTCATAGTTCAAACGACACAATTAGAGTTAAATAAGGAAAAGAATCATCTGTAAAACTGACCTTTACCATAACAAGTGTAGTAAAGATATAGCAAGCAATTAAGTCTAGGTACATAACACATAATTAGGGAAAGTATATGTCAAACAATCAACAGCATATTCGTGCACATAAATAAGGTATAGTACAATTTAGTTCTGAAAATTAGTCACAAGGATCACGACTAGAATTGAAAATCACAAAGACTCAATATTATTTAAGGAAAGTATCACACAAACAAGGAAACAATTCAAAAATTAGTACAGAATTACAAGGAAAATACACAAAATTACAGATTCAGGGAAGATATCACAGGTCTGAGGAGATTACGCAAAATCAGTATAAATTATTATGTGAATAATCAATAAGGCAAATAGTCATACCTATTAAACGTTAAACAACATGTATTGAACAAAATCAGAGAAACCCTAAGCAAGAATTTGGAGAAACAGTAGAAGATTGAAACCTTAACAACAAGTTAAAGCGAGAATCACAAAGAATACACAGATAGTTTCATAAGAACAAACACGTAGGAACATACAGTCAAGGCATCCTAGAAAATTAGGTCTTTTTAGCATAATAACTTAGATAACAAGAAAAACATAAGAGAATCATTTAAACATAGTAGAAATCACTTAAAATTGGAAGAAGAATCATTTTTTGAAAGGGGTTAAGGAACCCTAATTTTTGAAATGAAAGATCGTTAAAGATGACGGTTTATTCAGAGAAGAACATGCAAAGAAGCTTCGTAACATCGTAGATCTAAAGCATATCTAGAGGAAATAAAAAAGATATAGGGTTAGAGTTTCGTGGAACTTATAGTAGTAGGAAAAATCTCAAAGACGTCGCCGACTTAAGCCGAAAAGGTTGTAGTTCTTACTCAAACAGCCGGGAGAGGCTGGGAAGTGGCACGGGGACCATGAGTGGTGAGTGAAGCGCTCCAGGTTCGCCTGAGGGATTTAGGGTATCACTGGGCCGGTGCAAGAAGGATAGATAACCAGGAGATGATGAGGAACCATGGTTTCCGGTGAGAGAACCAGCCGGAGAAGACGAACAGAATTCATCGGAGGAGAGAAGCCAAGGGAGGCTTCTAGAGAGAACCAGAGACGAACAGACAGAGATAGAGAGAGGATGAGAGGTGAGAAATGAGGGGTCGGTCAAGGGGGTAGTTGGGGTTTAATTATGGTAATGTTGATCTGGACCGTTGATCTTATTTGATCAACGGTTCAGATCAGGTGTGGGGTTGGGACGGGTAGGATATTAGTTGGGATGGGTTAGAGAGTGGGTTTTGGGTCAGGTGGGGTTGGGTTAAAGATTGGCTAGAATTTAAATAAAAATGGGCTAAATGTTAAATAGCCTAAAAAATAAGATAATTAATTAATTAAAATAGCTGATAATTGTGTAAGATGAAATTATACCAAATAAATGAAATTAAGATAGTTAACTACTATAAAAATATAAAATGATCAATTGTTGCTTTTAAAAATGATATAAATGTATATTTGTGCTATTATCGCAAAGTTGCTGAAATTAGCTAAATAATGCCAATATTGGTTAATTTGCGAAACAATTAAATTCTAATGGAGCTAAATAGGATTATGAATAACATATTGAGCAAGAAGATGTCTTGAAACTGTTTACAATATCATTTATGCATAATTATGAATAATTATGGAACATAAAATATTAAATAAACAGGAAAATAATTTGATAAAAATACAGAAAATTATGGAAAAATATCAATTACTGTAAAGAGTGATTTTGAAGGTATATATGCAAGTTTGAAAATAATTTTGAGGAAAAATTGGGTATCAACAGCTGCCCCTCTTTACCCGGAAAGGATGAAAGAGTTGTCGGGTAAAGATATGATGGCCAATTTTGACCGAGTGGAAATAGTATGAAAGATTTAGGCCGCTCCCTGGTTCTGAGTTGCCTACATATCCCTAGTTTTACAGGAATCAGGTCGTATGTAGTTCATGAGTCACCAACGAAGTATACCGATGACATTTATAAGGACGGACGCAAGGTGCAAAGCGAGGTGAGCAAAATGGTTTACGGGGCAGTTAGGAGAACTGGAGCAATCCGCTCCTGCCTGGCTGGTTGTTCCTAGCCGGATTTCTTGTAAATGAATAACAAGCGTATATTGTGTGTAATTTAAACATGATGCAGATTCCCGTTGGACTATGGATGTTGTGCTTCGGACGATTGAGGATGGCGTCCTTAGACCATGATGTCTTGGGCCATGAATCGCTTGATGCGGGATTCGCAGGCTATGAAATGATGTTATCGGGCCATGAAGATGGTGCCTCCGAACCATGATGCCTTTGAATAATGATATGCAAACTGATAAAAGAGATCCTCAGGCCATGAAATGATGTTCTCGGGCCATGAAGATGGTGCCTCTGAAAGATGACACCTTTGGATAGGTTGGCGATATTTCAGCCCATGAAAATACAATAATATAATGCTAACAAGACAGAGCTTAGTCCTGCGAATTAAAAGGGTAGAGCTTATCTCGAAAGGAAACGAAGTAGATACTGGTAGAGACAATAACTGCTTTGAAAAGTAAAAGGGAGGAAGCACTTAGCCTCAGAAGGCATAATGGTAGCCTTATGCAATGTAAAATGCAGATAGAGGTAGAGTTAAACTTTGGAAGGCAGAATGGTAGCCTTATGCAAGATGTAAATGCAGGTGGAGACAACGTTTAGTATCGAAAGGCATAATAGGTAGCCTTATGCAAGAGATAAAATGCAGGTGGAGACAACATTTAGTCTCGAAAGGCAGAAAGGTAGCCTTATGCAATGCAGATGCAAATGGAGACAACGTTTAGTCTTGGAAGGCAGAAAGGTAGCCTTATGCAAGAGATAAAATGCAGGTGGAAACAACGTTTAGTCTCAAAAGGTAGAAAGGTAGACTTATGCAATGCAGATGCATACGGAGACATCGTTTAGTCTCGGAAGGCAGAAAGGTAGCCTTATGCAGGAGATAAAATGCAGATAGAGGTAGCATTTAGCCTCGGAAGGCAGAATAGTAGCCTTATGCAGTGTAGGTGCAGAAAATAAAAATGCAGATAGGAGTTCTTAGCTGGTGAGAAATTGCGGCGATATGATCGTTGTGAGTATTGCGATAAGTGAAGTGCCGTTTGTGGTGATAATAAATGTCGGCGTGTGCGACGAGCTTGCGAAGTGTGTCTTTGAGCAATATATGTCCTCCGGGTGGATAGTATGGTTTTTGGGCTCTTACCATCTTTGTGCCTACATCCAAAGAAAGATCGTGAGTTCTATAAAGGGAAGGTTAGTTCATATCCCTGCTGGATTTGCTTGTCGTGTTTGCTTGATTGTGATGATACTGTCTGTATCACCGGGGGTAGCGTTTGCTAAACAAGCTGTTTCAAAAAAAAAATGCATGATTTTGTAAAGATATAAGCATATAATCTAAAATAAATAATTTTTAGATGAACCGACGACCGGGATGCGATTCAAGACGTTGCAACCTCTCCTGCCACGAAATATTGAGGGTCCTCCTCAAAATTCTGCCCCAGTTTGATGGGTGAATACTTCTAGCTGTTGCTAGTGCGGCGATCGACTGAACTTGCTTCAGAATTTTGAGGGTCCTCCTCAAAATTCTGCCCTAGTTTTCATTCGTGGGGAAAATAAAATTCTTATTGAATTGTGACCGAACCCATAGGGCTGCCTACGTATCCCCTCTTAAACGGGAATCAGGTCAAGCGTAGTTCAATTTACATTGTTGGCGAAAGCATAAGGAATTACACATAGTAGCGCTTGACTGCATCTGAATTGATTGGTTTTGGCCAAACTTCTCTGTCCATTTCTGCAATTATGAGTGCTCCTCCTGTCAGCACTCTGTGAACCATGTACGGACCCTGCCAGTTGGGAGAAAACTTCCCTTTGGCTTCGTCTTGGTGAGGAAAGATTTTCTTTAGCACCAGCTGCCCCGGTGTGAATCGTCTTGGCTTGACTTTCTTGTTGAAGGCTCTAGTCATTCTATTATGATATAGTTGACCATGACAAACTGCGTTCATTCTCTTTCCTTCTATGAGGGCTAGTTGCTCATAACGACTTCTTACCCATCCCGCGTCGCTGAGCTCAGCTTCTTGTATAATTCTCAGAGATGGAATCTCAACCTCGGCCGGAATAACGACCTCTGTACCATAAACTAGCATGTAGGGGGTTGCCCCGGTTGATGTGCGGACCGTGGTGCGATACCCTAGTGAGGCGAATGATAACTTCTCATGCCATTGCTTGTGCCTTTCTATCATCTTCCTTAGTATCTTCTTGATGTTTTTGTTAGCGGCTTCTACAACTCCATTCATCTGAGGTCTGTAAGCTGTGGAGTTCTTGTGTTTGATCTTGAATGTTTCACACATGGCTTTCATCAAGTCACTGTTGAGATTAGAACCATTGTCGGTGATGATTGACTCTGGAACTCCGAACCGACAAATAACGCGGCCGCGGACAAAGTCGGCCACGACTTTTTTGGTAACTGCTTTGTAGGACGCTGCTTCGACCCATTTAGTAAAGTAATCAATGGCAACCAGAATAAACTTGTGTCCGTTGGAGGCGGCAGGCTCGATAGGTCCAATGACGTCCATGCCCCAAGCGGCGAACGACCATGGTGAACTTGTTGCGTTAAGCTCACTGGGAGGTACCTTTATCATATCTCCATGTATCTGACAGCGGTGGCATTTCCGGACGTATTGGATGCAGTCTGTTTCCATGGTCATCCAGAAGTAACCTGCTCGGAGTATCTTCTTTGCAAATACAAACCCGTTCATATGTAGACCGCATGTCCCAACATGAATTTCTTCCAATAGTTTTGATGCTTCTTTTGCGTCGACGCACCTTAATAACCCCAAATCAGGAGTCCTCCTATACAAGAAAGCGCCGCTGTGAAAGAAATTGTTAGACAATCTCCGAAGTGTGCGCTTCTGAGTGGCGTTTGCAAGCTCTGGGTATTCTCCTTTTGCCAAATATTCCTTGACGTCATGGAACCAAGGATTTCCGTCCGCTTCTTCTTCGACATGGGAACAGTAGGCTGGCTGATTGTGAATTTTCACTGGAATGGGGTCAATGAAAGTTTTGTCTGGATGCTGAATCATAGATGACAAGGTAGCCAGAACATCGGCGAACTCATTCTGGATTCTGGGGACATGCCGGAACTCTATCTTTGTGAACCTCTTTCTCAACTCCTGAACGTGATGTAGATAGGGTAGTATCTTGGAGTTTTTGGTTGCCCATTCTCCTTGTACTTGATGTACCAATAAGTTTGAGTCACCAATCACTAAAAACTCCTGGACATTCATGTCAATGGCCATGTTGAGCCCTAAGATGCAGGCCTCATATTCAGCCATGTTGTTGGTGCAAGGAAACCTGAGTTTGGCAGATGCTGGATAATGTTGACCTGTTTCCGATATTAAGACTGCTCCGATACCGACTCCTTTGAAGTTTGCTGCACCCATAAAAGAACATCCTCCAACCGTCGTAGGATTTTGCAATGTCTTCTCCTATGAATGATACTTCTTCATCAGGAAAATACGTTTTCAGGGGTTCGTATTCTCCGTCCACTAGATTCTCAACAATATGGTCTGCTAATGCTTGTCCCTTGACCGCTTTTTGAGTCACATAAATAATGTCGAACTCACTCAGTAGGATTTTCCACTTGGCTAGCTTGCTAGTGGGCATTGGTTTCTGAAAGATGTACTTCAATGGATCCATCTTGATATGAGATATGTTGTGTAGGCACATAACTAGTGTCTTAACTTCTGAGCGACCAAAGTCAAAGCGCAACAAGTGCCTTCCAGCAAAGAATACCGGGCCTCATATGGAGTGAACTTCTTGCTGAGATAATAAATAGCTTGTTCTTTCCTTCCTATTTCGTCATGTTGCCCTAGAACGCAACCGAAAGCTCCATCTAGTACGACAAGGTGGAGTAGCAAGGGTCTACCTGGCTCAGGTGGTACCAAGACCGACGGTGTAGATAGATACTCCTTGATTATGTCGAAAGCTTTTTGACAATCCTCGGTCCACTTAGTCGCAACGTCCTTCTTTAATATTTTGAAGATCGGCTCACAGATGACTGTAGACTGTGCTATGAATCGGCTGATGTAATTGAGCCTCCCCAAGAAGCTCATAACATCTCTCTTGTTTCTTGGCGATAGTAGTTCTTGAATGGATTTAACCTTTGACGGATCCAATTCTATTCCCCAGCGGCTCACAATGAATCCCAGCAACTTCCCAGCAGGAACCCCGAATGCACACTTTGCGGGGTTCAGCTTCAGATTATATTTTCTCAACCTATTGAAGAACTTCCTTAAATCTTCCATGTGATCAGCAGCCTTCTTTGATTTGATAATGACGTCATCCACATACACCTCGATCTCTTTGTGAATCATGTCATGAAATATGGTAGTCATGACCCTCGTGTAGGTGACCCCTGCATTCTTTAAACCGAACGACATCATCTTGTAACAGTACACTCCCCAGGGCGTGATGAACGCCATTTTCTCAGCATCTTCCTCATCCATCCAAATTTGATGATAACCAGCGAAGCAATCTACGAAGGACTGTAGCTCATGTTTGGAGCAGTTGTGAATTAAAATGTGTATGTTCGGCAAGGGGAAGTCATCTTTCGGTCTGGCCTATTTGAGATCCCGGTAATCGACATAGACTCTGACCTTCCCGTCTTTCTTTGGCACAGGTACGATGTTGGCTAACCATGTTAGGTATTCAACTACCCGGAGAACTTTGGCGTTGATCTGCTTGGTAACTTCTTCTTTGATTTTCAAACTCATGTCAGGTTTGAACTTTCTGAGCTTTTGCTTTACCGGTGGACATGTCGGATTGGTCGACAGTTTGTGAGCCACAATGGACGTACTTAGACTAGTTATATCATCGTACGACCAGGCGAATATGTCCTCATAATCCCTTAGGAACTCTGTATACTCTTTCTTTTCTGACGGTGACAAATGAATACTGATCCGCGGCCTTTGACATTTTCTGAATCTCCCAGGTTGACAACCTCAGTCTCATCTAAGTTTGACTTAGGTCTATTTTCAAAGTCTTCGACCTCCTTAACAATTTTGTCGGGTATATCGTCTTCGTCTGAATCAATGTCCATTTGTTGCGTCGTCTCATTGCACGTCACTATCATCGGTTCATCAAGTAAAGTAATAGTAATGCTGTATAGATAAAGTAATGAGAGAAAACGGTAACCATGAATATCGGATTCATAAAGAAATTGAAAATACTTTGATAAATTGAATAACTTGTTTTGAACATTGAAGATCTTATTGCGGGAATTGAAAAACGCAGAGAAGGGAAAATTGTTTAGTAAATAAAATAGTAAATAATGCTTGTTTTTAGCCTTGCTACCCCGAGGCTCGGCGAGCTCTGGTGGCCCTGATAGACCAGTTCTTGAGATATGCTCCCTTGCTTACTGCCTGTACGGAAGGGCCTTCCTGCCCCTCCTCCTCGAGAACAACACATCAATCCATGTCGCTGTCTTCCAAAAACAAATTCCTCATCGCTGTAAGTGCTTCCTCTTCATCTGATCCATAGATAATGTCGGCTTGCTTGAAGGTCTGCTCCAGATGAGGTATAGGCTACTCCAGAAGGTAGTGATGACCGTGCCATGGCGGCGACAAGTTCCTGAATTCTTCCCATGTATATTCGTACCCCAGACCGAAAGTAGTACCATGTTTCTTGAGTTTTATGGGCTTCGTGATTCCTTGGAGGTTCTTACCGAGACCTTTACCTGGATCGTATCCTCCCCAGTTCAGGATGCTCTTGATCTTGCTATCCGACCATTTGTCTTTGTCAATGGCATTGACTCACTCAATATGGTGATAAGTTCCTCCGCCTAGTT